>CAJNJA010008600.1:2649-15347 GCA_905231915.1 Symbiodinium necroappetens
GCGTGGAACGGGAGCACAGAGTTTGCCATTTGCAGATGCAGAGCAGTCTCCTCTTGATGAAGCTTTTGCGGGTACCTCATCCTTCCGAACATCAACCACAAAGCATCCGAGATCATTCGAGGATATGGAAAAGCAAGCGCCTATGCGAGCTCCGACGGGAATTTGTGGAAAAAGAGGAGAAGAAGATTGTGATCGGAGATGGCAAGAATTGGAAAGATGTTGAAGCAGACACTTGGGACAACATTGGTACCTAATTTGTGCGTGATTATTGTTACAGGGCAGACAACAAAACAAAACTTCACTAGTTTATCTTGGATACATCGTCTTTCGTGTAATCGATAACATCACGTGTAGGAAATTGCTAAGTATGTCACACAACATTCGCTGCATGTCATCTTAATAACATAACCTACGTTTTTTATCTTATAAGGAATAGCCTTATGATCTAGCCATTAACTTATACGCGTAAAGAATCTCTCAGCCTCTGTTTGGTTCTAAAATCGAAAAATTTGTGCTGTTTTGTTAGTCATAGGATGAAACGACCTTCGACAGGCGCGACATTTCTAACGAGCTGGACTTCAAGCATCTCATGAAGAATAAGAACACTAGCATCATGTGGGAGCAATGGGGTGTATTCAAAGAGGACATCCACAATCATTGGTTTTGCAGAGACTTACTCCCAAGGTCACTCTGAAAAGAGCCCCGGGTCGAGGAGCTATCCGTCGTATCGAGTGGAAACAAATCGGCACCAAGCTGTTGAAGGATCGTAACGTTGTGTTACATACCGATTCAGCAAAGTCGTACAAACTCGTCATACCGAGAGTCATTCATGATCGTGTCGTCCATTGCCGCAAACGCGTGAAAAAGAACGGGAAGTACACCTGGATGCAGCCTAAGTACGTTTCCATTGTGAAGCACACCCTGCCGAAGAGCAAGAAGATTTTGTCTGTGAAATCGGGCACTCAAGTGATCGACAGATGTTGGCGGTTTTTGAAAGACCGTATCCATATCAACCAGCACAGCAAAGCTGGCTCGCGCTTGCTGCGGGCGAAGCTCCGAGCAGCGCAATGCGAATATTGGTACCGCAACACAGACTTGTGGATCAAGTGCGGTGAACTGTGTGAGATCACATGAAACAGTTCACGTAGAGATGTTGTGGCCATGCGTGTGATCTCCAGCTGATCATGGTACAGATCGTGTAGAAATGCTGTGTTGTTTCAAGTTTTGCGTGACCCCGAGGAAGCAGTTGCGTATAACGCATGAAAAAAGGAAGCTTGAGCGACTTTGCTGCGTACGGTGATATATATATATATACACACATCCCCAAGCCTTTTCCGCGTCGAGAAAATCATTCCGAACAATCCCTTCAGCGATATGTCTTTGGTGCCATGGTATACCCTTATGGGACGTGTGGTGCCGCTCGACGTCATCTATGTGATTGGCGAGATCATGGACGGTTGCTGAGCTGGAATATATTGTGTCCGTCCTGTTTGTTGTTCTTGTAAATATAACAAGAGAACTATATCTCAGGCATCGATGAAAATAACGATGTCCTTATTGGGCCTGCTCCGCCTGCACCGATTTTCCAGGAAATTGTCGAAAACAGATTGCCGAATGGATACTCGCATACAAGTAGTGTATACACACTTTTCTGTTTATTCTGTTGTTATACAGAATATTTCTCTGGCACGAATACTAGTATGAGGACAGCCAGTGCTGCGGGTAGGAGAGGTGCTCTTTAAGCTGACAAGGACTCGTGAAGCGGCTTTGACCGAAGAAGACATGTTTGCATTGTCTCGCTGAGACTGTGGGACCTCTGCTGCGAAAGGACGTGAAAATAACGCGTGCAATTGTATTGTTCTTAAGCTCATGATGCAGCTAGTTCCGGACTAGTAAGGGCTAGTTCTATAAGAGGTTTTCGCGTGCGCGCGGGGGTGGGGTGGGATGAAGGTGTATTGCTTGTACTAGTTTGATTCCACAGCGACTCGACTGCATTAGTCCGGCTCAAGCACGTTTCGTCTGGCCGAGGCCAAAAACATGAAAGACAAGCCTCCTACACGATAAGGGTTTCCTTTTTGCTGCACTAGTCCTCGTAAAGTTGTTAGGTTTGGAGTCATGACTGACCAAGGCCGAAGATGTAGCAAGTCTCCCTTGCTGCTGTCATGGTCCTAGTGAAGCTGCTAGGCTGTTAGGTTTGCAGCCATGACCCGAAGACGCAGCAGGTCTGCCAGACGGACTACCACTTTGAGTGAAGTATCTACGATGCCGCCCTATCGGTTCTTGTGGAATGTTTCGATCGTTTTTTATGTCTACGGCAAACAATTCCGTGGCAAAGGCGAGCGTGAGAACTACAACTACAGGGTGGACCTGATAGGGGACTTCCTATGGTGGATTATGACGCGCCCAGAAGGGACAGTTAGGCTGCACGTGGGCGTCTACTGCGTTCGCGGCCGGCATAGGAGCACAGCAATGGCGTGGATATTATCCCTTATGACTCAAGCGCTCGGATGCCATGATGTACATACGGTGTACATGGAGCGGCAAGCAGGTAACTGGTCTCGCTTATGTACAGTCTGTGTGGTCCAGTGATGCAAAAGCCAGGTTCGCAGAGCAAGTAGAAGAGGACACTCGAGACCTGGTCAAAAGTTTCCGGCGAAGTCTCACCTGACAGTTTTGCCCTCCGTATAAATGACCGGCCATGGGAGACGGCTGTTGTGAGGAGACTGTGTGTACTGTGTTAGCTACACTAATTACCCAAGAACCCCCTACACAACTCAGGCGAATGGCTGGACAGAAACTTGGAGTTATTGATAAAGGGCACACAATAGCACAAGACTTTATTAGATTATCTTGGTTATATTGTCCTGTGCGTAATCGCTGTCAACACGTGTAGGAATACTGTAATATATTATCCCAGCATTTACAATAGTAGTTATGATCACTGCTCCAGGGCAGACAATAAAACAATACTTCACTAGATACTCTTAGATATATCGGCTTGTACGTCATCCCTATCAACAATTGTATGAATAATGTAGTAAATTGTCCGAGCATCTACAATAACACCTATGTTCACTGCTCCAAGGCAGACAACACAACGATACTTCACTAGATTATCTTGGCCAAATTGTCTTTTGCGGAATCCTTAGCAGCAAGTGTAGGAATATTGTCCCAAATTATCCAAGCATTTAGAAGAATGTTTACACCGCTTGTTATTAAGCCGACAATAGAGCAATACTTCACTAAATTATCTTGTCTACACTGTCTTTTGCATACCCGCTAATAGCATGTGTAGGAATGCTGCAGTGAATGCAGTGATTTATATGAGCATTATACGATTTCTGCGGGTTTTAAGGGGGGGTAGCATATATAAGCATATATATATGTATGTATATATATATATAGAAATATATATATATATACATGTGTGTGTGTGGGTATATATATACAGCGTGGGCCAGCTTAGGATTCATTATAGCGGGGTGCCACCCTGAAGTACAGGCAGAGGATGCCATTCTGCATTGGGACTTGTGCATAAAAGCTTCGGAAGGCCTAGTAGTAAGTTTAGGGTTCAGTGTGTTTAGGGGTTTCTGGTAATACTGAGTGAGGAGTTCTGCTTGGGACCAGGATCTCGGTGGAGCCAGGATCTCTTCTTCACTCGGACGGCAGACGACTACGAAGCCAAGAAGCGCAAACGGCTCGGCTCCCGTAGCCATGCACGCTTGGACATCTCTCGCTCCAGGGCCAACGCTCTGGCCGTGACACTGCCCAGCGTGAGAATGCTGGCGGCGTTCTCCGCTTCTGGGGCGAGGGAGCAGGTTTCTCGCGTTACCCTGACCGAAACGTGCGGCCTAAAAGAGGTGGTCCTGCTGAGGTCACAAGCAGCCTTTCCCCGCGCACAATCACGATCGGCCAGCAAGCAGACCAAGGACCCCGCTTTGAGCCCCTCAGGGACCCCAGAAAGCTGCCTCCGCAGTAGCCCCTCGACCCGTGTGGGGCCCCTGTACTCGGAGACTCCGAACCCTGAGTCCCTCACCCGAAGTCCCAAAGCCGGCGATCCCTGAAATCCGAGTCCTTTCTTTTTTCTCGGACCTTCTCCGTCGCCCAAAAGCCCTATAAGTCTGAAGTCCGGAAGTTTTAGACTCAGCCCGATGCCCTGGTAAGCCCTTCAGAAGCTTTCGTGTTCAAGCCTTCAGGAACCCCCCCAAGCTTCAAGCCTAAGCAGCCCTCAGACCCTCAGGGTCACTGAAGCTCAAGTTTGCAAACACTGAGCAACCAAACCCTGCATCCCCAAGCCCCCTAAACCCTAAAGTTTAAGGTTTTGGGGTTTGGGGTTTAGGGTTTAGGGTGTAGAACCCTAAACCCTAAGTCCATGAAGATTCAGCTCTGAAGCCTTGGACAAGCCGTGAGCATTCACCCACGAATCCCATGGTTTCCCTTTGAAGGCAAGAACGTAGGGTCGGGAGCCGAGAATCGCCTTCAGCTCTTGGACTGGGGACTTAACTGGGGGTTTTGAGGATTCAGGGTCTCCGGCTAGGGTTGAGGCATTTTTGGGGGGATTAGGGCCGAAGTAAACTTCACTCCTAACGGCTTTCGGGCTGAGACCAAGGAGCTTCATTGGTTCAGTCTGCACTCCGGGCAGTAGTCCCGAGTTTCGAGATACCGATGAGCACCCGTAAGTTTTTGGGTTATCTTACCGTTGAACCATAGAGGGCTTCTGTGCTCTTCTGTGCTAAAGAATATTCAAGGATTGGGGGGGGGATTGGACTCTTTGCATCTGTGGGAGGCTTTATGCAAGCTCAAGAGATCTTACGACTAGGGCCCAGCTTCATTGCCAGCGTGTTAAGAGTTGACCCTGAAGCCCTGCCTTACTGCCGTAGCCGACTCTCTCAGGCCTTAAAGAAGTCCTTCCGAATGAGGGACTGTGTCCTTTGCTACAAAACGAAAGAGTAGGTTACGGTAGACTTTTGTATGAATGGCCCTTCAGAAGGATGACGGGTGCTGTTGGGGCGGCGTTTTTTCTTCTTTCTCAAGGTTTGGGGTTTCGGGTTTGGGGCTTGTGCACCATGGTCAAAGGCATGTTCGGTGTCGTGTTTTCGGGCCCTAGGGCTGTAAGATGCTCCAAGAGTTTGCCTTGAGGTATGGAGCCTTCTTGTGTGTTCTTGTGCCGCCCTCCCTCTCCCAGACCCTAAAGGGCTCAAGCGCTTCGGTCGCTCCAGTGCTTCCAAGACCGTCCTAAAGCCTGGCACGACCAAGCATCAGAGCGTCTAAAGCTCAGCTTTTGCAGGCGGTTGGGACTACCGGCCAATGGCCATACCGTCCCTTGTGTATCGAGTCTGGGCCAGCACGTGGCAGTCGGCGTGGGCACCGGCTCAGCTCCACAAAAGCATCCGCGATCACTGCGCGGCCGACCGTTTGAACTTGAGGCTTCTCTCTCCGGCGGCGTGTCCGTTGCCGCTTTGCTGCTTGACCTCTTCAAAGTTTTCGACATTTTGGCCTCGGACTATAGAGTACGGTGTGCTCCCTGCCGTCGGCTGCCCCGCTCGCATTTGGAGCCTAAGCGCCCACGGCGCCGGCCATGCGGCACGCTGACTTAAGCTAGGTCTTCTGTTCGTCGATCGCTTAAAATGCTTCCAATTTTGACCCCTCAGTATCGGCCCTAGAGCCCCGAAGCAGGAAACCAAGATTGCTGCATGGCCAAAGTCCTCGGCCCTGCCTTGTCCCGCTGTTGCACACAATCCCCCAAGAACCGTCTACGCTCTACCCAAACCGATGTCAATGTCTACCCTAAACCCTGAACCCTAAACCCTGAACCCTAAACCCTACGTGTGAAGGGAGATTCGTGCCAAGGTTGATGTGGGTGAGGCCAAAGAACACGGAGAGTCTGGGTGATGCCGAAGAATGGTGAAACTTTCGCCCAACCGGGCTTTGGAGCGCAAGCGACAGAAAAGGCCCTCAAAAAAAAAAACTCCACCTTTCTGGAGGGCCACCCTAGAACCCTAAAGCCCCAAAAGACCCAGAAAACACCCTAAGCCCTGGCGGGCCCGAAGTCCCTAGGCCCTAAGTCCTAAAAACCCTAAAGACCTTGAAACCCAGAGCCCCCCCCCCAATACCCCAAACTCCCTAAACCCCAAGACCCTAAACCCTAAACCCCAAACGGTTAAAGGCTTAGGGCTTAGGGTTTAGGGTCCTTCGCTCTCCAGGCCGGAGGCATGCGCCCCCTCGCTGACGCCGAGCCGTCGTGTTTTGCCTTGCTGCCTCGGGCTTTCGTCGGGGTTTTTAGCTCTGGGCTGTTTTTTGGGTAGTTCCCTAACTTAGGATCCCTTTTAGGATCCTATTTATAAAGGTGCCGTACTATTCTGGGGACCTAAACAGGGGAGCCCTAGTTTAGAGAACTACTTGCATGATGGCCTAGCAGGGCGGGTCGAACAGAGCTTGAGGGGTACACCATTACCCTCTGCTTCAAGGATCAGGCGGCTTAAGCAGGGTAAACAGGAACGACACGTAGTTAAGATTTTCCCAGAGCAGAGGCTGAGAATTCGGTTTGCTGCTTTTTCGATCAAATGTGTGATTGGAAGTACGCCCAAACAAGAGCTTATCTAAAGCTCTCTTGCTGAATATCTTGATGCGGCCATCCTCGTTGTTGGACCGCATCAGCCTCCCATGATCTACAATATCTCTTCCGCTTGCCGGGTTTTGGCGCTTTGGTTCCAGGATCAGCATTATGAGTGCTTGAGCGGGCTGGCGTGACGGACACTCTGCACAGCTGGCCGCTCTGTCTCAAGTCCGGCAAGCTGCTTTTGCTGCGCACAGGGCTTCTCCAGATAGCCCTGCCTGTTTGGCGGCCTTGCGAGCCAGTGGTGCAAAGACTCAAAGCTCCATTGTGGCAGCAGGAGATGGCCAGACTTGAAGTTGCTTCCCGCCGCCATGATGCTCACTTGCTGTATGGGACGTTAACGCTTTAGGGCGTCTTTTTAAGGGTCCGGGTTTGCACTCCCAGCCACTGACCTGAGAAAGCTGCTGCACACTTCCGTGGGTTACGAAATTTCCCACATGGAGTTTGGTTCAAATTGAGCTCAGGTGCTGTCGATCTTTCCACGCTCCGCATACGCGGTTACTTGCAGAATGGCATTTGGCCCAACTTTTGTCCCGACTTAATTGACTAGCGGTTCTAAGGGGTTCTCGTTTATAAACCAACTAAGTCCCGACTTTCACTAGTGGGTGTATGTATTGGAAACATGGGTTCCTTACTTCAGGCAGCCACACCTCTTTCCGCAGGCTTCACCACGAAGACTTTTGGAACATCGCAATATACTTTACATGCGCGGCATAGGTGGCCATGTCTCGAAATTGGCAGCATGCTGCCGCAAAGTCATGACACGGACCTTCTACTCGCAAGATGGTCCAGAAGGTTTTGCGTATCCAGTACTAGTAGTTTTTCAGCTGGCATGCGGGTTGCAGTTGCCGCTGATCATGAGATTTGTTTGGCTAGTGCCACTGTTCTCCACGGAAGCTAAGCCCCACACCTACAACCGGGGCTGTAGCTCATGGCGATCAAGCTCTTATCCTGCGCAAGTTATTGGAAAATCCGAACTGCGGACCGAAGACAGCAGCGCATGTGCCAGGTTCCAATTTGCAGACCCAGTCGCAGCAGGCGAAGTTTGACTTTGTGTTTGGATTCCCGAGCCAAGCCCTGGAATCGTAGCACTAGAGTCCCCATGTCAAGATCACTGAACAAGAACTGTTGACACGAAGCATCAAGAAGAACAAAAACTTAAATCACAACCCCGGGAGGAATGGCTATGCCCAAGACTTGGGGACTTGGCACCCCATTGGCACATTGGCAGGCTTCTTCAGACATTTCCATCCACGTTTGCGTCGCCTGGGCGACTTCAACGAGTGTCGGCCGCCAAGGAGGGCGAACCCTCAACGATTGAATGGTTGCCTCTTGCAGATTTTAATGTCTGTCCGTTAAGGTCAAGATCTCTAAGAAAGTTCGATTTTGCTTGTCGTGCATCCTTGTCGGAGCAAGTGGTCATACCAGCGTTTTCCCGAAAGCTGGCATATTCTGTGTCCATGTTGCCCCTCGCCGATGGGTTCGGGAGAACCAGGGGGCTGATTCCGGAACACAGGCGGCCGATGCAGAAGACAACGCCGAATCACGCTGCTGCTACTTCTATTGCGTTGTTGCTGCTGCTGCCGCCGCTGCTGCTATTGATTCTACTACTTCTTTCGCTGGTGCGGCGGCTGATCTGCTGCACAGCCCCAGAGCCGCAATGGAACTTGCGGTTTGTCAAGGGTTTTCTCACCTGCATTTGGTCCTTTAGGATCACCCGGTCACCTTCGATAGTTACTCTTGGATTTGCAGTTTGCCAACCATCATCTCCTTTTTGCGGCTGGGGGCTTGTCACCGGACATCTTGCGGGGTCGTCGGGTTTGCCAGCCAAGATCTCGGTTGGGGGTATTCGGGTTTGCGTATCAGCCCCCTTTTGGGGTTGAGCGTGTACCACCCATGATCAGGGTTCGGCACCTGTGTTCGTACGATATCAATCGAGGAGCGAGCCTGCGTGTTAGTTCTGCTTTGATTACTGTTGTGCGGCCGAAGACCTGTCTCTTGATCTGTCACTGGTTTTCCTGATTCCGCCTTGGTGGCTTGCCAATCTTCGTCCATGTTCTCCGAGCTTGTCTCCCGTGTTCCGAAGTATTCATCCTTGTTTCTGAAGTTGTGCCAAGAGTTTCCCCGCATCCCCCCAACCGTCACCCAAACTCTGGGCCTACAAACCCTAAACCCCTAAGCCCTAAACCCTAAACCCCTAAACCCCCGAAAACCCTCTACGACTACTGCACTACTGAGGCTGGGAGCGGGTGGCCGCCCTCGCGACATTCTCCTCCTCCGCGGCTTCAAGCAAAAGGTCTCCTGCTTTTTAAAAAGACATAAAATAGAGGATCCTAAAAATAATTACCTATGCTATTTCGGGGGGTTCCTTATTATAATATAGGGACCCTGAACCCCAAACCAAGAACCTAACTGTGACTTAATTTTTAGAGTTTAGGGTTTAGGGATAATATCGGGGCCCGAATAATTACCTATACTCTTTTTTTTTGGAGGGGGTGTCGCCTTTATAATTATAGTGCTTCTAGGGGCCTAAATGATTACCTGTATTATTTGGGGGTGGGGTTGTTATTATCATCATAGTACAATACACCGCAAAATCCTATTCTAAGTATTAAGGACTATACATTATATACACACGCATAAAGAATGCGGTGGTACGGTGTAATCTGTAGTAGTATACTGTATTGTGGTAAGATAGGTACTAGAATATATTGCAAACACTGCACAGATGGCATGGGGCTGCCTGGCAGGTTGTGCTTAGTTCAGATAGAGATTTTAAGTCCCAAATTGCCGGGTGTCTTTGTGGAATTCTGGTGGGTGCGCAGAAGGAGTTTCTTTTTCATTCTTCCAAACATGAGACTCTGATCCCGAAAATCCTTAAGCAGCATGTGTAGGTCTCTGGGCTGTCGCGCGTAGGGGTTTCGTATGTCAGGGCACAGGAACTTAAGGCTTTTGCTAGCCTGCGACACCTTAAACCCTAAAGCAAAACCCGGTGAGACATTCTTTAAGTCTTGGACGTTCAGCCCGGGAGCACGGTAGGCGAAAATGTTCAAATGATTACGTAAACCCGTGGCCCTAAACCCCAAACCTTTACTAAAGCCTTGAGCATCCTTTTTCTCCGGCACGAACTCCCGAAGCTTTCAGCCCCATGATCCTTAAACTCCAAACCCCTGAAACCCTAAACCCTGACAGTCGTAGAACCCTTGGAAACCCCTAAACCCCTAAATCCCGAGTTGAAACCCCTACGACCCGAAAGCATCCCAAGACCCAAAGATTCCACGGTCGATGATCTAAATCCTGCATTACCACCTACATAATAAGGAATATAAGCCCGAATTGTCCATTGATTTTCGGTGTCTTTAAGGTAATGCAGGATTTATATCATGAGCAGTATGGCAGAAGGCTGAGGCAGCTCACGGGCACGACCGTCGGGCCAAGCTGGCAGAAATTCTGGGCTCTTGCGGATAAAAAATTGAGCCACGTTCCCCAGTAGTACCCTTTTGCCCTTTTTCTTTTTGGGTTCCCATTTTAAAGCCAAATAGTAGGAAAAAGGGTACCTTTATTATTAAGGGGCTACTGGGAAACCTATTTATTATTAAGGGGCTACTGGGAAACCTAGTGAGTGGGTTCTATAGGGTTTAGGGTTTAAGGAGGCTTGGAATGAGGGCTTGTTGAGAGTTCGCAAAGGTTTTATGAAGCTTGGAAACGGGGGTTTATTCGGTTGATTCAGGAGTTTACAGAATTAGCGGTGAGGGCTCAAAAGTTTATGGGCTCGTGGCTTTCGCGCTCAGGTTAGGCTGTTGGTGTAGGCATTGCTCTCTTTGCAATTCCTGCGATTCTTTTGTTGACTGCTACTGCTGCGGGTTGTTGACTTGGTTGTTGTTGTTGCAGTTGCTGCTGGTAGTTTTTTTGCCCCAAGTGAGATGCTGAGATATCTGCTTACAACTACCCATAAACCTTGAGTGCTGCAGACCCATGCAGCCTTCAGAACCGCTGCTCTATTTAGGGTTCAGGGTTTAGGGTTTAGGGGTTTAGGGCTAAGGGTTCAGGGCTTAGGGTTCAGGGTTTAGGGTCCAGGGCTTAGGGTTCAGGGTTTAGGGTTCAGGGAGCCCATGGTTTCGGGCTTAGGGAATTCAGAGACCCCAAAGACAAAGCCGATTGACCCGGGCACATACCAGGAAGCTGGGGAAGCTCGACAGCGGTGCAGGCAGAGAGAGTGAGATGGCCAGCCGGGCGCTTGGGTCACTTGCAGATAAGTCCTGGAAGACCTCTAAACCCTACACCCGAAACCCAAAGTCCTAAACCCTAAACCCATGAACCTTGAGGTGTTTTCAGGCTGCGGCTTCGTGGTAAAAAAACAAAAAAGGATACCAACATCAAAGCCCCTCGCGTCTGAACTCTCGGGCTTAGCGTCTCTTCTGAGAGGCTTTCTGCCCTGGAGGTTCTCTCGCTTCTTAATAAGGAAACCACATAGTCACATAATAATTTAATATAGATCCCTATTATGGTAGTTTAAAAATTCTTAAGGACTTAAGGCTTTAGGGTTTAGGGTTTAGGGGTTAGGGTTATGACTGCGGCCATTGCTATAACCTATCGCTGAGTATTCTTATTCTCTTCTTACAAGTATAGGAACCTGATCAAGAAACCTTGGGTCTTTATTAGGGTTCTTTTTATAATTTATATGGCTCCTCATGTGTGGGGTTAATTAATTATAGGACCAGGGTTTTTGAAGCGGGTTGCTACATCATGATGTATGCCATTGCCAATAACATTGCGGAACTTGGGCGTCGGATTCAGGCTTCAGGTTTTAGCATTGCGGTGTCAGCAGTTCGGCCACCTTTCTCCAGATTTTACTCTGGGCATGGTCCCAACAATCCAAGGTAGTAATAGGGAGACCCCTTAAAGGCGACCCTTCTTAACCCTACCTGTGCCTCTCTGAAAAGGGACCTTATTGAGAATGTCTATATCCCCAAGGGTCCCCCTAATCCTAACTCCTATAGAAGGTGGGCATCCCTGAACGCAATGCTCGCATGGACCGACTGAGGACACACCTTACGGGGGTCTCTTTGACCGGCCACTTTGAGCCGAGCCATGCCCTGCTAGATCTAAGTCTAGCGGTGCAACAGTGGGAAAGCCGTTGCCTCATGTACATAGGCCCGGAAAAAGTGCCGAGATGAAGTTCAGAATGTCACGCCTCTGTCAGCATCTCCCTCGGCATCCTGATCAAAGTTGTGGGAAGAGACACGCACGGGTTCTGAAGATGGTGCGCTTCGTTGTCGAGGGCCGTTCTTGCACCTTTTGCATGGAATGTCAGATTTCGATTTCGCAACAGCGGCAGCATGCAACTCAACGAAAGGGAAATGCCACACACATGTTTGTGGAAATGCTCGAACATCACAGAAATGTGTATCAACGCACCACTTACAACCACCACAAGCCGGAGCCGTGACCACAGATGCCAAGTTGCCGCAAAACACATCTGCGTGAAATCGCATGCCTGATACTATAATTATCGCCAAACCACCGCGCGCAAAATACACGAATGGCTGCATCGTGTGATTGTATAGCAGTGGAAGCATCACCATGCATTCCTTGCTTTGGCAAACACATGTGTTTGTGCCCGCAATCACTCACCACAGGTTCGCCGCTTATGCCAAACACATCTGTGTGAGCTAACATGCGCCCAAATCACATCAGCAACACCTTGCGCAACACACAGGTCTGTGTCAAGAGACACCACTTACAAACACCTCAAACCGGAACCGTGACTACGGGTTCCGTGCTTCTGAAACGAAACACACATGTATGAGCGACACCACAGTGACACCACTGACCACGGGTTCTGTGCTTCTGCCACACATATGTGGATAAGACGACAATCACCACAACCGCAACAAAATCCCCTTTCGCAATACACGTATCTGTGTAATTACACGGAACCATGACCACACATTCTTGCTTTCTGCAGCACATGGGCAGGTGCGTGATCAAGGGAACCGGATGCCTGAGCACGGATTCTTTGTCTCTGCACAACTTGTGTATGCACTGACGCCGCAAACATGTGTTCGTTCGTGAGTGCGCC
>CAJNJA010008601.1:0-14604 GCA_905231915.1 Symbiodinium necroappetens
ACTTCTACTACTACTACGACTGCTGCGAGTATTTTTAGTATGTGGTAGCAATACGAGTACGAGCAGTACTGGTAGTGTGCGCAGCAATTGTTTTACAGTACTCTTAGTACTCGTACTGGTAAAATGTACTGGTAAATACTAGTTTGCATCGTCGTCTCTGTCGCTCTACTCGCGCGGTAGTAGTGGTCGTCGTCGCAGTCTTAGCCGCATTCGTTGATGTCGTCGCAGTAGTAGGCGCAATCGTGCCCATAAGGAGCCCGCTAGGTACAAGGTTAAACCTCCAAAACAATTTCCGGATATCGCACAGATTCCTAACAAGAGCGTGGGCAGCTGACGACAGCATGGCACAGGCCGCCATTCTCGAGACGAAGGCATGTCTTCCCGAATGCTGAGCCCCAAGCTTGATTCGAATGGTCCGTTGTTCACCGCTGTCCACTTGCGAAGGCGTGGTGGTAGCTGCCATCGTGTGGTCCCTGGTTGACTCCATCCTTGACGGCTCAGGCTCCAGTGTTGTAACATCGAATGTAGACATTCTGATTCATTGACCCTTCCCGCTTAATAAGAATTCGGATCCTCGCATCAGGGCCCGTAAAGCAAGTAGTTTGTTAATCAGCGGCCTACATTAATCTTTGAGCCAGGCTGCAAGCTGGCGATGCAAGCACCTGGTCGCTGCCACACAGCGTCAGACTGACAGCTCTTGATTGAAGTCTGTGCTTCGTGTAGGGTTTATTGTTGAGGACCGCAAGGCTGCAGCTGTAGAGTCTGTAGAGTCTTAGGCTGCAGGGGTAGACGTTGTCGGCGGCTCACTGCGTGAACGAGTGTGTGCGTGCGGGCGGGCGGGCGGGCGGTCGTCCTGCGCGTGTCTTCTAATGTGCAGCTATCCGCTGTCACCCGAAATTCTTTGCAAGGCCTAACAGCAGAGCGGGCCAAGACCTTACGACATCCCAAGCCGTGCATGTGAAACAACATGCGCAAGGGTCAGAAGCATGATTGCAAGTGGGGAGAGTATTCCAGTTACTACTATGAACAATTTTTTGGTCACCCACTATTGCCAGAAGTTGTTTACTAGTGCTCTCACCATGTTTATAAGTGTAAAATGATTGTTATCCTGGCTCTTCTTGCGGTGGCCGGTGGTGAACTTGATATCTTCGAAGTACCAGTAATAGACTGCATCATTAGAACACGTTTTTGGATGTATATTCATTATAGTAGAACTATAGCACAGAACCATGAGGAATAGTGTTGGGAAATATTCCGACATCCTTGTAATGCGTTCTAAGAGCTTTATAAGGGATTTTATGGGATGCAAACGGTCTTCTCCGAGCTTCTTGCCCTTAAACCCTACAAAACCTACAGTCTATGCCCAATTACTTGGGTTGCAGCTTCATGCATAATGGCATGTGTTGGGGTGCTCTCTTGGGTCAGCAGTAAAAACTACCCCAAAGTTGCAAACCCGAGCCCCCTAAAACTAACATGGAAGCCTGAATAATTAGCAAGGTTATCCACCTGTTGTTGTCCCTTTTTGAATTCAAACTTGTTGCAGATAATATACACCAACACCACAACCCCGTCATACCTATAAGATGTTGCCAGGCACCTGTATCCAGAGAAACCCTGCAATAACCTTTCTGTTTACAGAAACCCTATTCCAAACATTCATGCCTATGTTAGTCCGTAGTCTCCAAATCGGAGCAAGGTTTACGGTTCAGGGTTTAGGGTTCAAAGGTTTAGGGATTAGGGGTTTAGGGTTCAGGGTTTAGGGCTTACCAAATCTTCCAAGGCACAAGAACACTGTTCAGTTGCGTAGTTCCGGCCGCCAGGGCAATTGCTGGCACAGCTCCGGATGTAGGCATGGCCCTGTGTCGAGTCCATGTAGCCTCACTTCCAATGAAACTGCAGCTGCAGGGGTCACTAAACCCTAAACCCAAATCCCCTTAAACCCTAAACCCTAAACCCAAATCCCCTAAACCCCAAACCTTGGAATCGGGCCGCAAGCTGAACTCGAAAAAAAACAAACTGCCCCCCTTCTGTTCCTAAGCCACCCATCGACCCTCTGCTAGACCCTAAATACCTACTACAAGTATTCGAGGCCACATATATATATATATCCATATCTATATCTATATCTATATCTATATCTATAGATATACATATATATATATGGGTTTAAGGGTGCAGTGAGGGTCTTCGTTGTCTTCCAGAAACCGGGCTCGCAAACAGGAACTGCTGTCTCAGTGTCGGCTCCGGCCAACCTGAGGTCGGGCTTTCGTGGGTTTAGGGGTTTAGGGTTAAGGGTTTGGGGCTTAGGGGCTTAGGGTTTTAGGGTTTATAGGATTTAGGGGTTGGGGTTTAGGGTTTAGGGTTTAGGGTTGGCATTAAAGCTTTCTGGCCTTTTGCATCAGGGTTGGGGGTAGAGGGAGGGCTCAGAGATTCTGCCTGGGTGGCAGTACATATCTCTCGCACAGACCTCTATGCCTCCGGTGCAAAGGCCAGCAGTATGCAAAGGTGGGAGTAAGGGAGGACTCTAAACCCTAAACCCTAAACCCCTAATTCCTAATCCCTAAATCCGACCTAAACCCTAAACCCCCAAAGCCCTAATCCCTAAATCCTATAAACCCGAAACCCTAAACCCTATCAATGGCCCACAAAAGGAAAAAGAAATCCGGGGGCTCCCTGCTACCACGCAAACCCGGGGCTGGGCCTTTCGGAGCTACCGCAGTGGTTGAAGTCGTGAGCTGGCTTGGGTCGTTTGTGTAAAGTAAGGCTTTTTTGTGGGGGGGGGGAGGGTGTAGGGTTTAGGGTTTGGGGTTTGGGGTTTAGGGTCTAGGCCTGAAAAAATACTGCTTGCAAGGTTTAGGGCTTATGGCTTAGGACTGGTAGGTGTCGGGCTTTAGGTTTCAGCTTTATAGGGCTCATAGCTTAGGGCTTTAGGTGTGAAGCTTAGGGTTTAGCGAAGTATGGGGGCTTCCAAAAATAGGGGACCCTAATATAGCACCCCGAATTGTAGGATCCTTATTATAAGGATCCCGAAGTAAGGGTACCCCGTATTTTCGGAAACTCCCATATGGTCTTGATATTGTGGGGCCCGATGGGCCGCGCGTCTGCTCCTGTGGCCATGAACAGCAACCATACCCCGGGGTTTAGGGTTTAGGGTTTAACTAGGGCCTGGACTCTGGCCTTCATTGTCAGGAGCTGCTGAACCCTAAAACCCGAAACCCCTGAACCCCGAAACCCTAAACCCCAAATCCCTAAAACAACTGAACCCTAAACCCCTAAAGCCCTAAACCCCAAACCCCTAAATCCCCTAAACCCTAAACCATCCTAAACCCTAAAACCCTAAACCCCCGAACCCTAAAACCCTACCTTCCCCGCGCTGCACGAGGCATTCCGAGAAACCTCCGTAAACTCCCCCTGGCCGACAAATCTCTGGGCCACCACCAGGCCGTTCCTGTTTAGGGGTTCCGTTTAAAGGGTTCCTTAGAGGGGATCCATAGGGTTCCTTAGAGGGGTTTAGGGTTTATGGGTTTAGTGTTCGGTTTAGGGGTTTAGGAGCGGGGGATTTTACGGGTTTAGGAGTTGCGGTTTAGGGGTTTGGGGTTTAGGGTTTAGGCTTTCGGATTTTTAAGTGTTTGGGAGTTTAGGGTTTAGGCTTTGGGAGTTTGGGGCTTTTATGGAAATAGATTTCAGATCCTGGGATTCGGGAGTTAACAGCAGGACCAACACCAGCACCGCCAGCACCACTACCAACACCAGCACCACCACCACCACGTCCTCGCCATCGTCATCCCCACGCCAGGATCACCCCCATCACCAACACCAGAAGCTTCAGCGGCGGAGATTGTGGGGTCGGGGGCTGCGGGCAGAATGTGAGCGTTGTGAAGATGTAGTGCAGGGTTCAGGTTCAGGGCTTTGGGGCCTTTGAACCCGAGTTTCATCACAAATCATTGAACTCTGGGCTTCTAGCCGTTGCGATTGCCTTCCTTGCGGTGGATAAGCCAGAGTGGTAGGGTTTAGGCCTTAGGATTTGGCATTGGGGGTTTCGGGTTTACAGGATCACCCACACCTCAAGGTATCATGATCCACAGCCTGAGCGTGGCTCCATGTCGGCGCAGGTCAGAATCAGCAAGCTGAGCGCCAGAAGCCATGCTAATGGCTGGATGAGCTGTGAAATAATACAGGGGCCTGCACGAGGGCTAGATTATAGCATATTCATAGGTGAGGGACCTGAACAGGAATCGGATGTATAAGAACTGGAATAGGGTTCTGGGATTGACCTTTGCAATTCACAGGCCCCTATATTACCACAGGATGCTGTTCCAGGGTCGGAGTGCAAGTCACCTTCGAAGCTTCGTTACCTGGAGGGTCCGGGGGACTTGGCAAGTAGTTGCTTTATGGAGTTATAAGTATCATCACCCCAATTAGGATCCCTACTAGGGTACTTCTAAGTCAAGTCTACTTCTACCCACTCACTAAGTCCCCCGACTCTCCAAGCACCTTGTGTCTTGACGCCTGGGGTTTAGGGTTGGGTCGCTTCGGGAGCTTAGTTTCGACAGCTGCAGGTACAAGGAAGCCTACTTGGAGGTTCATGGGTAGTTATTATAAATGGGGTTATAAGTAGGGTTGCTATAATTATAACCCATGTTAGGGGACTTATAACCCTACTCATAACTACTCATGAACCTCCAGGTACCACCAAAAGCCTACAATCCCTGACCAGTGCTACTGCTCCGGCTTGTGCTTCTGCTACTGTTGCTACGACTGCGATTACGACGGCGTCTACGACTACCACTGCCGCTGCATCTCCCTGATTGTGTTTCTTTATGTTCTTCTTACCTGCATCATCACAACCAACCAAGGGGTTAGCAAGCAACGGCAGGCTCCCCACAGGGGTTTCCTCTGGTAGAACTATTTCTGGACCATGGATGCTTCCGGCCACGGGACCGAGAGATTAGACTCTGGGAGTGTGAAGGCTTCAAGCTGGGCCATTCCAAACCACCCCCCTCCCCCCTCCCCCCCGGAAGTCCTATCAATCCCTCAGCCCTCTCCCCCTTTTGAACCCTATCTCCCTACACCCTGAAGTTTGTTATTGACAAAGGAAGAGGAAAGAGTCTGGGGCTTTCAGTCTTGAAGCCAGACCCTGGACAGCAGCTCTGATAGACAGCTCAGAAGGCCAGCTAAGCGAGCCGTGCTGTTCAAAAGGACCGGGTCCAGAAACTACTTAACTACTTGAGCCAGGATTGAAGTCAAGAAGCACAGCAGATCATACCTGCTTCCTGCGCCCAAGAGAGTGAGCAGCAAGTACACAATATTCTCAACATCTTGCTATCAGCACGAAAGCTTCTATGTCTAACAGCATGCCGGTGTGGCGGTCCACAGAAGCCTAATGCCCTCCAGACCCTCAAAATCACACCCTGAACCGGTCGCACCACAAGACATGCAACATAATTTACAAAAACGAACCCTAACCGAACCCCACAGCTTCAACCTCAAGCCAAATCGAAACCCCAGAGCTCTGCAGCCGTAGGGCTGGACTGTTAACACCCGCTGCTGAGCTTGTTAAACACCGCTCCATTCAGAAATACGTACACCCTAAACCCTAAACCCTAACATCATACTAAGGATACACGGCTTAGGGGCTCAGGGATCCCTCTAGAGTCTATCAGTTTAAGGCTTTAGGGTGTAAGGTTTTCGGGTTTAGGGTTTAGGGTTTAGTGTGCGTAAGGGGTTTGGGAGCCCATGCGTACGATGCCACGCCTGGGGCCCAAAAGCCGGAGAACCCCAAAAGCTCTCGACACAAAAACCCAGTCATCGTTTTCGTCCGGGATCACATATGGGCACGGGTGATGTTATAAATCCTGCATTACCCCATAATAAGGAATATGCCCATAATTCCCATAGTTTAAGGTCCTTAGGGTAATGCAGGATTTATATCATCAGCAGTAGTTCTCTAGATTAGGGGCTCTTTTACGGTCCTTTTCATAAGGGTGCCATATACTAGTTTGGGGACCCAAAGAAAAGGGACCCCAATTCCATCACTTACCACTTGGGGCTTCGCGACTTTAGGGGTACTGTACCAGCAACCCCCAAGCACCCTGTAATAAACACATTATGGTTCTTAATCGTGGGTATTTGGGGTATGATGGAGGGAACTTATAATACTTAGACTAGGGTTTGGGGGGGGTGCATGATACTAGAATTGCACTGGGAACCCTCAGGAATAGTGGTGCTCCTTGTTTCAGCCCGTGTAGTATCTCTTCAGTGCATTGGAGCTCATTGATGCTGCGGAGACTTTCATTGCTTGATACACCCTAAACCCTAAACCCCTACACCCTAAACCCTAAAACAAAAAAGGCCGCTGGCAGACCTCAGCCTTCTCTGAAGCCGCAGAAGCAAGGGCTGCTTGAGCTGCAGCCATGGCCCTGTTCACCTCCTCAGAAACGGAGGTAAGGGCTTGGGGGTTGGGGGTCTAGCGTTAAATATGGGATTCAAGCTTGTCATAGGAGTTCATGTCTAAAACAATTCAGGACTGAAGTCTGTATGAAACCCCGTGAAGCTATATAAAACCCTCTCAAAACCCAGTGCGAGAGAACCTCACTGGACAAGAGATGTCCGCTTGAAAACCCAGAGTTCCGGGTGCTTGGAACCATTGACGGTTTAGGGATTAGGGTTTAGTAATTTATGGTTTAGGACCGAAGCAGTTAAATGGGAGTTTCAAATTCGAAACAGGCCCCTAAATACAAAGCCCGCAGTCGTGGGATCCTGAACACAAAAAAAGGAATCCCACCAAAAGTCCCCCCAAGCAGCAGGAACCCCCTTGAATACCCTAAACCCTAAACCCTAAACCCTACACCTAAACCCTAAACCCTAAACGGGGCCCTTGAATCCGCTTTGAGCCTCCACTGGGGGCTGCTCCTCCGGCTTCTGATGGTCCTGAAAGGATGGGAGTTAGGATTTAGGGTTTAGGGGTTTAGGGTTTAGGGGTTTAGGGTTTAGGGTTTAGGATTAGGGGGGGATATAGACCCTCTCAATAAGGTCCCCTTTAAGAGAGCTACAAGAAGGGTTCCGAAGGGTCCCCTTTAAGGGCTCTCCCTAATACTACCTAGGAAAGGAGTGGCGCCACAAACTCGAAACCGCCGAACCGGTTTAGGGGCGGTTAGGGTTTAACATTTCTGTGTTCAAGGCTCATGGCTTTCAGAAGAGTCTGAGATTCAGGGTGCAAGCCCTAAAACCCTAAACCTTAGGTCCAGGGCTTAAGGGGTTTTATGGAAAGTGTTACGGGTTTCGCGTTGCGGGTCCCTAAAATCATAAGGAGGGGAAGGGGGTAGGGGGACTTAACACGCCCAAGAAGCACCTGACAAAGGTCTCATAAGGCCTGCCTATAAGGAAGTACTATAGTCCCCCAAACCCTAAACCCTAAAACCCTAAACCCCTAAACCTTAAAACCAAAAGGAACCTAGAAAGGAGCCCTTAAAGGAACGCCGAAAGGGAATCCAAAAGGGTTCCTATGATGAAATGGGCCCTACACCCGAGTACCATGAGAGTCTGCGAGTTCCAGGGCTTACGGCTTAGGGCTTAAGGGCTTTAGGGTTTAGAGTTTTAGGGTTTAGTGTTTTAGGGTTTCGGGTTTTAGGGCTTAGGGTTTAGGGCATTAGGGTTTAGGGTTTTAAGGTTTTAGGGCTTAGGGTTTAGGGCTTAGGGTTTTAGGGTTCAGGGTTTTAGGGTTTGAGGCTTAGTTGAGGGTTTGGAGTTTAGGAGTTTGGGGCTTAGGATTTAAGGCCCCGCTTCGGGGTGTGCCGTTGGCAACCGGCACAAGGGCGGAAATGCATAATTAGGATGTCACCGTAAAACCTCAACCCTAAACCCTGCTTTTTTTGTGAAGGGGTCTGTGATCTTCATCAAAAATACTCTTAACATGTCTTTCATCCAAAGGCTAAGGGCTTTTTTGGCTTGCTCTAGGATTTCGATGCGAGGTTCAAAAGGCTCCGAGAACATCGGGCCAAGACTAGCTGTCGACTAGTCTGCAGGATGATTACTGGCTTCCCCGTGGCCCCTAAGTAGTTCCTTTTTGTGGTGTACCTTTAGAATCCAAAACGGAAATCCCAAAAAGGAACTACTTAGGGGCCTATGGGTAGTGCCTGAGAGAAGCTGGAGGAAGGAACACAAGGACTACTGCAAGCTATGGATGCCAGGCTCGGGAATGTGTTGGTTTAGGGTTGGGGATTCAGGGTTTAGTGTGTGTTTTTTTAGGGTTGGGGTCTTACGGGCTTAGGGGATCAGGCATGATCAAGCCACAGAACTGAAAAAGGTAGGCTATGTGGAGCGGAAAAGTGATTTCCTTCATGAGGATTTCTAACGTCAAGACTGTAAACAAAGAAAGCAGAGCTTATTTACCACGGGCATTATTTGTCAACCTTTTTTACATCTGGGCTCACTGATGGTCCAGCCTAGACTTGCGCTAGACACTACACCCTGCGCGCCCTACAGCAAGCATGCGGCCTACGGGGTAATACTGGCAAATGCAGTAAAAAAAAAGTTGAAGCCCCTGTTTTGCGGTTTAGACGTTGGCACCTTGGCGGAATGGTAAGTCCAAGTGTCAGAGGCGGCCACCAGCGCTGCGACAACGAGCATGCGCCACATCATGATGTGTGACAAGCGTTGCGACGGGAAAGCTACGAACATAAACGAACACACAGCGACCAGTCCTGGATGCACATGATGCAATCCAGTAGTGAAGGCTTATGCCGGATGCCGTGGTTAAGAAACTCTACACGTCTAGCCATGCCTGGTGCCAAATAGCTCCGGGAACTCCACTCGCTGAACTCCCAGTACACTGTGCCGCCGACAACAGCGACTGCAAGTACAACTGCACATGCAGCACACGAACAAACAAAACACATGTCAATGTTGAACCTAGCAAGCAAGCAAACCAATCAGCAGATAATACAATAGGAATAACTTACAACCACGATAACGCTCATGGCAGTGTTGCTGATAGTGAAGTACACGCAAGAGGTCGTCATCATCATCATCATCCTCGTCCTCCGCATCATCATCATCATCATCCTCATCATCACGTTCATGTTCTCTTCGTGTTAGTAGTATGGATTTTAGTAGTATTCATCTTCGCCCTCATCCGCATCATCCTCGTCTTCGTCAGCATTTACTTGCAGCAGGAGTTTTAAAACATGCAAAGCCTTCAATTGCTCAAAGATAAAGATCTGAGGGGTTATGGGCGCTACTCCCAGTGTTCAGAGTTTAGGGGGCCTTTTTTGCAATTTCCTGGTCTCTGCGGGTTTAAGGCTTGAGAGTTTGAGCGGGTCAGGGCTTACGGAGTGTGCGGCTGGTGGCAGGGGTTCGTATTATGGCAGGATTGTATGCGCCAATGACGTCTGAAGTCTACCTACTCAGCGTTTAAGATGTCCATGCTTTGCATTTGCAGGCTTTACACTGGGTTGCTGT
The DNA here is from genome assembly GCA_905231915.1 of Symbiodinium necroappetens. Taxonomy (NCBI): domain Eukaryota; class Dinophyceae; order Suessiales; family Symbiodiniaceae; genus Symbiodinium; species Symbiodinium necroappetens. Next base: position 9,460 of record CAJNJA010008601.1, read on the forward strand.
TAAGGAACTTAAACTAAGTTACTATAGTAAGGAAACCCTATTATTTACTACATATCCATATAGGGCAACTTAAACTAAGTTCCTTAACAGCAACCCAGAAAATGCGAGCTTCTGATGAGGTGCGCATGAAGACATATGGTCTTGGAGCAAAAGAGAAGATGCGTCACAGAAACTGGTGAACAAAAGACATCGCGCAAAACAAGACTTTGCCTTGTGGGATGTTCAGTCTGGTTTACCTTGAACAACCCAAACTTAGTATTGTGGAGGGTCCCTATAACTTGAACCCTAGGGTTTACAATCATAAGAACCTACAACATACCAGGTCACGGTCCTTATGGTTGTGTTTAGGGGGCGGGAGCTCGAACTCCATGCAGAAGTACATTTGATGGAACATCGGTGATCGACAACCACGACGAACTACGGTTGATGATATAAATCCTGCATCACCCACAATAAGGAATATGCCATAATTCCCATAGTTTAGGGTCCTTAAGGTAATGCAGGATTCATATCATCAACCGTACCATTGCCATTACGTTGACCATTTTTCTCCATCTACCAGCTCTAGTCGGAGCTTTAGGGCCAGGGCTGAACCATAAGCCTTTTTGCATCTGCCACCCCGCGGATGACAGACCCGATTGAAGAACCCCAGAAATCGCCAGACTCCACGCAAGCCAGAACCCTAAACCCCCTTAAACCCTACACCCTAAATCATAAAGGCCCTTTAAAACCCTAAATTAAACCCCCTAGTTACACCCTAAGCCCTAAACCTCCCAAACTAAACCCGAAGCAAAACGGCGCAGCAAATGAGAGCAGAACGCCGGGCAGCCGTCCGTGGAGAGGAAATCCTCCTCACAGAGCCAGTGGCCTGCTGAAGGACTTTCTTTAGGGTTATAGGGTTATAGGGTTTAGGGTTAGGGTTTAGGGGTTGTTATCTGGGTAGTTCTCTACGCTCATATGGGTACCCAGAGAACCCAATACCCCTTAATTAAGGAATATACCTTAAATCATAATATTAAGGCCCCTGTAGTTTAAGGCATATTCCTTGATTAAGGGGTACTGGGTTCTCTGGGTAGTTCTCTAAATTAGGGTCCCTTTAAGGGTCCTTTTTACAAGGGTGCCGTACTATCTTGGGGACCTAAAAGGAACCCTAATTTAGAGAACTGCCCATACAGAAGTTAGAAAATAGGGACCCCACCAAAAAACATAGGTTCTGCTTGTTCAAGGCAAGGGCTTTTTTCCTCCTACCTAGCAAGGACGAGCCCGCATTGCAGGTTAGAGGTTGTCGGGGGTTTAGGATTTACGGTTTAGCTCTTTGTGTGTTTCTGGTTTAGGGTTTAGGGATTTGGACTTTGAGCTTAAATTAAGTGGCCTCTTGAGGTTGTAAAGTTTTGCAGTTGCGGTTCTCAACGACTTAGGGCCTAGGGTAGGGTTTAGGGCCTAGGAATCCAGATCATCCGGCCCTGATGACAGGCGAGTTGGCCTTTGTGAAGGCATTCCGCTAGAAGCAGAGAATAGGGGACCCTCCTCCCTATGCGAAAAGAACCCTTCTCACAAAGACCCTCGAACCAGATAGCCTGCTTTCGGAAACTCCCATGTGCCTCATGGAGCGCTTTGCTGAAAACTAAACTCCTGCTCGAAACCGGTGCACATCACCGCAACACCAGCATCTTGCACTTTGGCATCAACTGGACCGCTTTGGAGACAAGCAGATCCTGTGCATCGTGCCTGGCACGCCCAGTTTCCCGGCATAGGCCTGGCACGAAGTGTGAGGCGGGAGGAGGGGAACCCACTTGTCAAGAGTGGCAGACTGCCGGCTTGAGACTAGCTTCTGAGAGCTTGCTGCGAACATCTTCGAAGGCGACCCGCATGCACGCAGAGCTCAACTGAGTTCAACCCTTGAAGCAAAGCCTGAAGCCACGGCGGCTTCTGCTTCCGTCATAAATCAGCGTGCGTCGTCCTACATCCCCAGACACCGACCCCGACGTGGGAAAGTCTCTCAGCACGCTGGAAAAGAGACCACACGAAGCTGAGATGCATCAAACTTGCAGCGGGCAATCTCCGTTTCGCCTCCATGCTGGCCAGCCGTCTTCCATTGAGTGAAAATTGGTGAAGACCCCTTTCGTTAAAGGGCCCGAACAAAATCACTTATTAGGTTGACGCCTTAAGTTCTCAGGCCTGAGACGTGGCGGCTGTTAACTTTAGGGCTTAGGAAGTTTAGGGCTGCTTTTGCTACGCTGTTGGGGTTGTTTAATTGGTTCATCTTGCTTTGAAGACAAGCCTCACAGGTGAAGCTGAAAACGCTGATTTTTTCTTGAGGCTAACCTAAGCCCTGAGCCCTGTGTCAAGCTGGCAAACATGGCTCTTCTCACGTCTCTGGTTCCTTGTTGGGGCTTTATTAAAAATGATCATTTCTATTCCTTATTGGGTTTTTATTATAACAAAAATGTAAAATTGTATCCAACAGGGACCCAGGTCTTGTGTTTTTGAGGCACCTTGAGGTCCGGAGCTGCCATATCGAAGGGTAGACAGTGGCTTGAATAATTCGCGCAGGGCTCCCTTTAAAAGGGATCTCTAAGAGTTGCTGTAAGGGTAGTATGACAGTTTGATATACAGAAATGGGGGGGCCTAAATAAATAGACTTGTCTCCGGAACCCTCAAGAGAAATGTTGCTAATGATTCCGGCTTCTACACTAGATTCGCTGCCGTCCCTCCGTCTGCTAGCTGTAACCGATCGCTTGCTCTACGATAAAACCCTCGTAAAACCCTGCAAAATCAACTTACGAACTTCGACTTCTACCATGGTAGCCTTCATAATTACCAATGCTGATCCTTCGGGTCCCGACGGTACTTGTCGTATAAGATGCCCGCAAGACACTGTTCTACATGCTAAGTTTCCTACGGAGCCACAGGGTTTATGCCAAGCTACACCTTGAGCACTCTGGGCATGCTTCAACAAAACTCGCAAGCCTCCCTTACAGTAACAGAAAAGCCCCCCGACCCTAAACCCTAAACCCCTCAACCAGGGTTTAAAGTTGAGGGTTTTGGCGTCCGAAATCCCCTCTCAAACAAAAATGCATCCTAGGCAGAGAGGCGCAAGACCCGGAAGCTCCGTTTGCTCTGAACCCCAAACCCCTGCAGCGCGTCAATCTTAAAGATCGAGTCCCAACAAAGGTGCGTTGATAATTAGTGTTGGGGAAGATTGTGCCGTACGTTTATATCTTTAACTACCATGACCTACTTTCTTGTAGGTTCTGAACACAGGGACCCTACAAAGAACTAGGCTTTGGCAGCGCAAGGTAGGGACTATGTTCCCGAATATTACAGCAGCTTCGTCGGCTTCGAGTATGCCTGCTCCTCGAGGTTGGGGCCGGCAGTTTAAGAACCCACTTGGAGGGTCGGGGGACTTACTATGTAGTTAGCTTATAGGGTGGGGGACTATGTAGCAATTTAAATTGTAAAGGGTGGGGGGACTTACTATGTAGTTGTTTTATAGGGTGGGAGACTTACTATGTAGTTATCTTATACAGTCACAGGTATCATTCCCCCGAAGTAGGATCCCGATTAGGGTAGTTCTAAGTCTGCTTAATACCCACTTACTAAAGCCCCCCGGCCCTCCAAGCATGGCTTCTTTGTTAGGGAACTTAGCTAAAGCGGTTTGGGGTTTAGGGATTTGGGTTTAGGGCTAACGGGTTCAGCGAGGTTAACTTAAGTTACCAGTACAGAAAAGGGCATAGAGTAAATCTTACGCTTGCCTTGCCCAACGCGAGTTGCAATTAACTTAACCAAGAACCTAACCCCAAACCCTAACCCGTAAACCCAAAATCCTGAACAATAAACCCCAAACCCCAATAAGGCTCTCAGCAGATAGCTTCAAAGCTTCAGGGCTTGCGAGTCGTCCCGCACGGAGTCAGCATCCGCCTCTTTTGCCAGTCACGTCACGGGCGGCTGTCGTCCGGGTGAGACATCTGCCGCTGTCGGTGGCGGCGGCGGCCTTGGATTTTCGGTGTAGGGTCACGGCCTTAGGGAGTTCTTGGAGGTTCATGGGTAGCTATACGTGGGGTTTTTTAAGTCCGCTAACATGGGTTCTAAGTATAATTAGCCTACTTATAACCCTATACTTATAGCTACCCATGAACCTCCAAGTTTAAGGTTTAGACTGTATACCAACTGACCCGAAACCGAACCTCCGACCCCAGCAAAAGCCCAACTCCGTCAAGTAGAAAACCTACTTGTCCAGTATCATGGGGATCTACAGGTGAACCTTTGGGATTGTATAAATGCTATACTTGGAGGTCCATGGGTAGGTATAAGAAGGTTATATAAGTACGATAACTATACTCATAACCCATACTAGGGGACTTATAACCCTACTTCTAATTTATAACTACCCATGGGCCTCCAAGTAGTACCTCAAAAAAGGCTATTCTACTAAACCCTAAACCCTAAACCCTGAACCCTAAACCCTAAACCCCAAACCCTAAACCCCAAACCCAGAACCCTAAACCCCCAAGCCCCTAAACCCTGAACCCTAAACTCTAAACCCTGAACCCTAACTCCAAACTCTAAACCCTGAACCCTAAACCCCCCCCTGAACCCTAAACCCTGAACCCCAAAACCCAAACATCCCCAAGCCCCTAAACCCTAAACCCTGAACCCTAAACCCTAAAAATCTACTGAAAAGTAGGGGAGGCACAAAGCTTAGCCTTCCACTTGTCTCACTCCACTGGCCGATCTGCTTCTTCTTCTTCTTCCTCGTCCTCCTCCCACTCCTCGACTTTTGGCTCATGAGCTAAAATGGTATAGTATAGTAAGCGGTTTAGGGTTTAGAGTTTAGGGGTTTAGGGGCTTCGGGGTTTAGGGTTTAGGGGTATAGTAAGGTATAGTATGGAACAATAGTATAGTACAGGAACTAAAGTATAGTAAAGTATAGTGTAGTATAGCATAGTACCGTATAGTATAGTACGGTATAGTATGGTATAGTAGAGTTTAGTATAATCGCACATGAGATGTTGTTGCCGTGCTCGACTCAGACATGCATGAAGATGCGGATAGCTTGGTAATCCTCGCCTTTTCAAGCCCCTCACCAAATAGGGCGATGACGCTTCTTGACTTGTGCATACAAGTACCTAAACCCTAAACCCT
>CAJNJA010008602.1:0-15346 GCA_905231915.1 Symbiodinium necroappetens
CCAGGTGACCACTGATCCATCGACCAGGATTGCAGCAAATGCATCGTCAGAAGCTTGGATCTGCTGCACATCTCGCAGCTGATCCTGCACCTCACTGCTGTCGCCACCAGCGCGAGGAACCCCCCAGGTGACCACAGATCCATCGTCCAGGATGGCAGCAAATACGCGTTTGGAAGCTTGGATCTGCTGCACGTGTCGCAACCGATGCTGTACCTCACTGCTGTCCCCTCCAATGTCGGCATTGCCCCAGCTGACGACAGATCCATCACTCCGGATTGCAGCAAATGCCTCATTAGAAGCTTGAACCTGCTGCACATCTCGCAGCTGATCCTGTACTGCACTGCTGTCGCCACCATAGTCGGCGACGCCCCAGGTGACCACGGATCCATCAACCAAGATTGCAGTGAATGCACGCACAGAAGCTTGGATCTGCTGCACATTCTTCAGCTGCTTCTGGACGGCACGGCTGTCGCCACCATAGTTGGCTCTTCCCCAGGTGACCACAGATCCATCACCCAGGATTGCAGCAAAAGCACCCTCAGAAGCTTGGATCTGCTGCACATTCTGCAGTTGCTCCCGTACTGCGCTGCTGTCGCCACCACATGTGGCTTTCCCCCAGGTGACGACAGATCCGTCGCCCAGGATTGCAGCAAAAGCACCACCAGAAGCTTGGATCTGTTGCACATTCTTCAGCTGGTCCTGTACCGCACTGCTGTCGCCACCAAATTCCTCACAACCCCAGGTGACCACAGATGCATCACCATCGCCCAGGAGTGCGGCAAACGCAAGACCAAGTCCGCCTTGCCTGGTGGCTTGAATCTGCACTCGGCTCACATGTAGAGTGAGCACGTCTCCACTCTGCAATCCCGCTTCAACAATGGTTGTTGCTGCGTCGAGGACTTCTCCAGAAGAAGTCAGCAGCCTCCCTTTATCCTTGACCACCAGAGCACTCTGGGCACGCTGCTTCAATGACTCGATGGATGCATCCAACTCCACTTCTAAAGAAGCACTCTTGCCACTGAGCAGGTGCACATCCACTGAAATCGGCATGGTTCCGCTGCATGCAAGATCTAGGACCTAAGACGACTTCGGGACCCAAGGCCAATACGCCGTCGTGTATGTTATGCCGATCTGGCCCACAAGTCTTGCACTTCGTCGAAAGACATGGGAGACTGCTGGATTCTGCTGGATGCGTCTATGAGAGGCAGAGGTGACATTTAATCGCCTCGAGTTAAACCCAGAATTGACAGCTGTCAGATAACGATGGCATGGACCGACACTTCACTCTTCAGTGCTCAATCAGAAAGCAAGCCCATCAGCCGTTCCGTTGGAGGGGGAACCCAAGCCTTGCAAAGCACACGCAGCCAAAGACTCCCGACCAACGTTGAAGAAACTCTCAAACCTGATTGCCTCCTCCAGCTCTTTCTGCCGCTTCCTGGCGATCCTCTCCTGAAGCGCGCAAAAAGACAATTTGGTCACTGGGGATGGAGCACATCTGAGTACATTCATCTGAGTCTGATCCTCTCAGGGCCTCTCTGCCAAGCCTGAAGCGAGATAAAAAAAAACCATGAACAAAGCTTTAACCCTGAGCTTCGTAACAAGGCCGTCCTGCTCTCGTTCCGCTTTGCGCTTCTTCCATTCCTGGGTTACTTTCTCCTGCTTTTCCGCCAGCAGCTCCTTGTGCACCTTGCGCTTCGTCTTTCAAAAGCTCGAAGTCTCGAAGCCCTAAACCCAAAGGCAAGCGCAAAGCGGCCTTGTCTTTGAAGTCGGCAGGAGGCTCGCCCATGACCACCTCCAAGAAGCAGGCTTCGAGGATTCCCGGTAACCCCACCCACAGCCATGCGCGCACCTGGGCCACTGTCTTGTAGCAACTGTCTGCGAAGCGCTTAATGAGCTGCTCCCGCTCCTGTCTTGTAGCGGTGAGCGAATCCAGCCCGACGCCGTGTCAAAAGCGCTTCGAGGCCCGTCCTCTTTTATGAGGTTGGACTTGACCTCCATGACCTCGGGTGAGCAAGCCAGCACAGAGCGCATCGTGCCATGAACCACACCTCAAGACCACAGCACTGAGCCGAAAACGACGCACGTACGTTCCAGGGAGACTACCAGACAGTTTCCGAATTGCAAAGCCTCCGCAAGAACTAGGAGCCGCAAAACTGTCTTCATGCACTCCACGGTGCGGAGGCCCGTCTCGGACAGAGGAAAACAACAACTCACGAAGATGGAACGTTTGTAAGCCAATCTTGAAGAATCCTGCAGAGAAACCTCATTTCCGTAAACTCCCTGAAGCCTTTTTCCTGGGCCCCGGCAACATAGTTTCTCGGCTGCAAAGGGGCCACCGCCTGCACGGGAACTCTCTCTCTCTCGCGGACTCAGAGGTCTGTCAGCCGCGCGGTGGCTGGAACTCCAAAGAGAAATACTTCGCTTCAAGTGGACCAGGCAGAACTCGTTTTACTCGACAAGGATTTCCGGTGCCAAGCTCGCACGGTAATTATTGTGACATGTGTACTTGGTGTGCGCCTGCATCTAGTGATCTTGACGCTAACCCCCCAAAACGGGTACAAGGCACCTGGATCATCCGCCGAGCGGAGAAGTCGTCCAGGTAGGGCACTCGGAACCTGTGAGCTCACGGCCGTTTTGATCGAAAGCTTCTGGTCTCAACTTTCCCTTAAGAGCCCTTCACTCCATGCACGCCGCGGTGCTGCACGTCAGGCTTGTCGTTGCAGTGCCTCGGAGCAATTCTAATCCCGCGTGTTGCCACGATGCTTTACTTGAAATCTTCAGGTGGCTCAAGCAGGTTCCCGGCAAAGTAAAGTTCATCCTTCAACCCCTCGTGCCAAGCTGCTTCCAAGCTTGTCCCTCTCCGCAATGGAAGCCTCTCAAGCTTGCGAAAGCACCCCATCAGTCTCATGGAGGGCAGTACGCTTTCTGGCTCTTCTCTGGTTTGCGCAGGCACACGAATGCCTTCATCGCGAGTGCTCGTAGCTCAGTTTATGGCAGCCTATGAGAATGTGGTGCTTGCCACGGCCGGAAAGTCCCGACCGAATCTGAAATGAGCTGGGCAACCGCTCTTCTCGGCCCACTTCAGAATGGCCCGGTCCGACAACCTGAGCTGCGGAACTCACTGTCATGCATCACAGGCAGAGGGCCTGTGTCATGCTGGGCACAGCCGAGAAAGTCGGCAGCCGAAAGCCCTGAAGCCCCCAACTATCATGTGATGTCGATCGGAGAGCGGAGAGTCTGAAGTTTGTACGCCGTCGATCCATGGGGCATGGGATTGTATCGGGTAAGGGGGGCCGGATCCAAACTGCGGCTACAGGTTCCGTTTTTGCAGAGCAGCGTCCAGGGTGTGCTCAACATGTTATGGTGCGGCCTGTGCAGTGCAAAGAGCTTTGAAAGACTTACATCACCGGTTTGCCAATACTCTACGCCCCAGGTACAGTATCTTCTGACTCTTCTGACCTGGGCATGTAACACGAAACACGGTGGGAAACGGGGGGCTCCATGACCATGAGCCACAAGGCTCAACAAACTTCGGGTTCTTGGCCAGGAAGTCATCCAGCCAGTCAAAGGTACCTGGGATGGGACTATGAACACTGGTTCGCGATTGGAGATATAATCAGGATATATTAAAAATGCTTATTTTCAATGCTTATTGGGTTATATCATAGCAAAAATGTTAAATTGTATCCAACAAGGACCCAGAACGTTAGGTGCACCTTACTTGATTCGACAATTTTAGGATGTGCCGGGTCGCCTTCGTCAGGCACCCCGACCGGGAAAAGGACCTCGAACTTCTCGTCCTGTCATAGGGCAGCGACTGGGGGTTAAGGCATTCCAGAGGCCCTTGTATGCAAGAATATACCCTAAACGTCCATCAACGAAGTCTACTGACATTCACGGGCATCATCATCCTCAAAACCCTAGACGCAGCAGGAGCCAGAGGCAGCAACAATCGAAAATCGACCCACTACACGAAACAGTCTGCCAGATTCAGCGCACATCCGACCCCACCATACTCAAGGGGCCACCTTCGGCTTCGCTGCTGCCACCGCGTCCGTCACGGGAGCTTCGGAGACGCCGTAGCATTTGAAGGCCAGCGGCCTAGGAGCAACAAAACCCCGTAGAGTCTAGTTAGACAAATATAGTTTAGCTTTAGTGATGGGTACCACTGACGAGTACCGCACCTGCAATACCCTGTGGCGAGCATTGCCTGGCTAGGACGAACCTACGACGATTAAGGCCCTAAGGCTAGGGGTTTCGAAATCAGGCTCCTGAAAGAGGGATTGGAAATTGGCCAATCCTGTTCTTTCTGAATTCCCTCGGCCTGCACTTCACCAAAACAGGCACATTACGGATCCTTTGTGTAAGGAGCCCGGTATTCACCGTTCCGTGCATGCCGACATGGAAAACTTAAAGTCGACTGGGTCGGTGAAGTTGACGGTGAATTTGGCAGCTTTCTCCTGTTCTGGGTATGTTGACGGGTTGAGGGCTTTGCATGTCTGATCCAGAACGGGCTTCAAAGTGAACTAGCAGCCCAACCTGAATGCTAGTTAAACGTAGGGGGGAATTCTGGCCCTTCGCCACCAGCCGACAAGCCCTGCCCCCAATCAAGAACACTCACGACCAGCAACGTGAGCGGGGAGGCGAAGTTGACATGCAGGGTCATGTTCTTGAAGCAAACCTGAGACACCGCACAAACTTGACAGTGCTTCCGGGCTACATCGTAAATCGTGGAGCCTACACACCCTGAAACAAGAAATGCGTCAAGCCCAGAAAGTCCGACTAAAGTCGAGGCACATGCGGGAAGAGGGTCTTCCCGACCAATGCCTCCGGCAGCTTCTGCGGCTGCGCAACGCGAACGCCATCCTTCCAAGAGGCACTGAGGCTGACGTCTTGGGTCTGGGAGATTTAGGCTTAAGGGTAGTGTATCAGGGTAAGAGGGTTTAGTTTTCTTCGGAACTGCAGCAAGGACTAGGCCTGTGCAGTGTTCGGGCTTAGGGTTTATATCCTCAGCCATGGCCAGTCTACACGAGGCTCTTGTCAGCTCTAACCTTGCTGATCTAATGATTCAGCCACATAGGAGTGATGACATTTCAGTGCGTCTCCTAGAAAACCAGAAGGTGTCGACTCACGAGGCGAGCTGCGATCGAGCTCAAGGGCTTCACCCGGCGAGCCCACGAAGATCCCAACACTTGAAAGAATTCCACCCCGAATGCAAGAAACACGATGCTGGAATACTCTGGGAGCTTTGTGAACCTCTGTGCAGGTATTTACTGGCCGGTAGCCACTGACTCCACCAAGCCAAGCAGCTTTGAAGAGAGACACCTGAAAGCACGGGAGCTCCAAAAGCTTGACCAAGGATCTTGCGTTAAACCAAAAAGCCAGGGCTGGCTGCGGAGAGTGGTATCGTGGCTTCAGCCAGAACTCGTCACCGCTTGCTTGCTTGCTTGATCCCCGCTCGAGTGCACTCACTGTCTCCCCTCTCTCCTCCTCTCTCTCCTCAGCCAGGAATTCCAAAACCCGAACTTCTGAACTCATCCGGTCATAAGAAATGCCGAGCTGTTAACCAAGGAACAAGTAGCAAACCGTGTCGAGATCCTATATTGAAAAGCAAAGAAACACCCCTGAGGCTTGCAGCCGGGGAGCTGTGTTCTTGTTCGGGCTGGCTCCATCGAGGTTGAGAAGCACCTGAAACACGGCCATGCGCTTTGGCTTTCTTCCCTTCATCACCTAATCTTCGATCGATTAGAAGCACAACTTTTACATCCGTGAAGAGAGTGATGGCAAATAGAAAAGGAGCAACACACTTCAACAAACCGATGGAGGATTCCAGTGGCCTGCCGGTGGTCTAGCCAGTCTAGTCCAGTAGTTGGCAGTCACAAATCGCTGACCGAAAAGGACACCCGAACGTGTTCACAACTACTTGACCATTCCAGGCCTGCAAGTACATCGCCAAAACAACTAAAGAACACGCCAGACTCGCTGAGGCACTGCCACCGTCTGATCCCGTCCGAGAGCGAAGCGCGGGGCGAATTGCTCTCCTAAGTCACGCCACAAGCGGATGCAAGTCCATCTTGGCAAAACGCCCCCAAACGCCGACTGCCTGTGCTAGCAGCTAGCTCAGCCATACTCCGGAACCTTCGAGGGATGTCTGAAACAAGTCTTCCAGCAGCGAAATCCAGACCAGCTGCGCTTCATCTCCGCAGTGTAGAATCCCTGCGAGGACCATCGGGTGGTAGCTAGCTGCGGGGAGACTGTAAACTGGCTATAGGGGCCTTTGACAATGCTATTCACATTCCAACTTGGAAGCAAACTGTACAAACCAGAACACGCCGAAGCGCGGGCACTGGAATTCTCCAACTCGTGACCGGCCTCACTGTCGAAGAAGACAGAGTCGTCGGTGTCTCCAAGAAGCAGAGGAGACCCCTGAGACAGTACTGTGCCATACTGTGCATACATCACATGCTTTCCATACAAACATGCATACATACATATGTACATACATACATGCATACATGCATGCATGCATACATACACACGTACTGTCAGATACTCACATTCTCACATGCTCGCAATGCATTCATGCATCCCTACATTTTGGGCACTCGCACCCGACGAGGTCAGGCGAGGTTTGCGGCGATATTGGTATGCATACATGCATGCACACAGGGCCCGAAACACGGCCCTGCGGTGGGAACAGAACTTGGACGCGCGATTGTGCGAATCGGTATGGCGAGTCGCACATAGAACATGGTGAGAGTACGATTGGCACCCCAAACCACGCATTCCGGGGGGCGGGTACGATTTCATCGAGGCCCAATCCAATCCAAAGAAATACAACATGACCAACCCTACAATAACGGCAGAACCCTGCAATTTCAGAACTGGATCGGACCAATCAGGGCTGTGGACCGGATTGCCGCGCTTACTAATTTGCTGTAGAGTATGTTTCAATGACTCAACGGATGCATCCGCATCCACTTCCACAGCAGCACGCTTGCCACTCAGTAGATGCACATCCACGAAAATCGACGCGTTGCTATCAAAGATTCTTTCGCGCTGGAGCAGACGCTCGAGACCACGTTCACCCACGAAGATGAAGTCCGCTCCAGATGGACACTGCGTCTGCTGGCTGCTGCTTTCGCGCTGGAGCAGACGCTCGAGACCACGTTCACCCACGAAGATGAAGTCCGCTCCAGATGGACACTGCGTCTGCTGGCTGCTGCAGACGTCTTCGACCATCACACACTGTGTACAGAACGAACATGCATGCTGAAGTCGTGAGAAATGATCACGAGTACATGATGATTGGTAGAGTTGTCGCTTGATGCAAGAACTAATTAAGACCACAGCGATTGTGATGACCATGATGCTGAAAATCAACTTGTGTTTGTTGGTGTCTCGACAAACGCTACCGCACTGTCAGGTGCTGCTAACGCGGATGACAAGCTCTCAAAAGCTCGCCCAAAACGGGTTTAGGTTTAGAGAGCACAGTAAATTTGCTTGGAACCCCAAACCCTAACTAACCTAACCCGTTATTTCGAGCTGTATATGAGAGCCTTGGGGCTTAGGAGGGAACCCCTGCCCCCCACAGGCCTTACAGGGAGCTTGCCAACTGTCAGAGGCTCAACGGATTTCGTAAGTAGGTCTGTGTAACAATTATTAGGATAGCTCCAAAAAAAAGCGCAGTTATAACCCGAATGCCGATTAGAAGCTACTTACCAAGTCCCCTCATCCTCTGACCTAAACCATCAAAGCCCCAGGCGCCGCCACACACGTCGAGCTGCCACTATCCAAACCCGTCTATCTCCAGCATACCATAGTGTTCCCGCCCTGCTGATGAACAAACAACAAGCACATGAGACAGACAGGAAATGAAACAAACAAATAAACACATAGACGGATAGATAGACAGATAGATAAACAGATGGTAGAAAGATAGGTAGATAGACAGAGACGGACTTCGATAGATTCGGTAGGTAGGCAGATAGATAGCCAGGCAGATAGATATGTAAGTAGCTAAGTAGATAGACGGACAGTGTGCTGGGCTCGGGTAAGACTACATTGAGTCAGATTTATGTCAGACCAGACAGACAGACAGACCGGCAGGCCGACAGACAGGTAGGCAGTGAGGTAGATAGACAACTCAGTAAGGTAGATAGATAGTCAGATAGATAGATAGCCAGCAGATAGATAGATACTAGATAGGCAGATGGAAAGATCTAGATAGACGGATGGACGGATAGACAGTTAACTAAGTCAGGATAGATGGATGGATATTAATGGATAATAGATAAGTAGATAGATAGATAAATAGACAGATAGATAAATAGGTAGATAGATACATAGACAGGTAGATAGATAGGTACGTAGGTAGGTAGATAGATAGACTTAGATCGACATATGGACAGAAAGGTCGATCGATAGATGGGTAGATGGGAAGATGCGTAGATAATTGGCAAATAGATGGATACACAAATCGATAGATACACAGCTTGTGAAGCGAACCGTTGCCTCTGTCGAGAAGCCGAGCTTCACTATATTTCTTCCAGTGCCTCGGGCCAGCAGGCGATACTCCGCACCAACTATTCTGTCTCAAGCCTGCCTGCTCATGAGGACTCAGACTTCAAGAACCGGTCCGAAGTCCAGAAAAGAGCCAGAAATCACCACTGCGAGTGTTGCACTACCAGAGTGGCTATCACATGTCGTGAGTCGTTCGCCCTCATGCTAGCAAGCAGACCAATCGCGACCAAACGAAATCAGGCACGAGCAACGAACATAACGGGGAGAATACAGCACACCTCCTCTAGATGCTTATTTTGAGCAAAGTGGCTTCTTCTGTATCCCTGCGGGCCTCTGCGCACACAGATGGGCTTGGTGGCAGGGCGGGGGCCAGATGCCTTAGCCTTAGACCGGAACCTTTGCGAGCCGAGGAGTCTAGGTTTTCAAGTTAAGACTGACCCAACCGTCGCGGGACACGAGCGTTCCCGTTAATGCTGTATCCCTCTGGCGCGCTAACTTTCCGGCTTTGTTCGGGCCAGCCTTCACCCGGATTGAGAGACTCCACCAGCTTGACCTCGTAGAGGTAGCGGCCCTTCTTGATGCCCATGTTGGCCCTTGCCCCTGGTAGCAGTGGCAGCCGATTTCGTGAACCGGATTTCGAGACACACACACACACACCCACCCACCCGCGCACGCACGCACACAAGCGGGACAAAGGATGCTCAGAATGAAGCGCCGTTGCGGCCTGCTATGAGGTACTGCACACCACCGTCCGTAAGCTGCATCAGCACTCGCCCGCCGAGCGAGGGTATGCAGTTCAGCGTGCATTCGGACCTCAGAGACATCATTTTACTGTTTTCGGAAGCTTACCAGCATCCTTTCCACGAATCGTGCAAGGACCCTCGCAGTTTGGGATCGCCCAAACCCGGCTACCCTTCGGCGAAGCCGTCTCTGCTGGATCCCCCAAGTCAAGATCCGACAGAATTTGCAGCTCCAGGGGCAGGTCGAAGCTCACGTCGCTCTTCAGCCTTGTGGCTTGGCCAGGGAATTTCGAGTTTCCAACCCTAACGGTTGATGACATAAATCCTGCATTACCCATAATAAGGAATAGTATACCATACTTCCCGTAGTTTGGGGTCCTTAAGGTGATGCAAAGGGTTTATATCATCAACCGAATTACCCCTTAACTCAGAGTCCCCAATGTCCAGATACCCAGCTCTGCCGGGCCACGGCTTCGCAGAGCTTGGCTTGGCGTCGGTTTCGAGCTCGGGCGGCGGCCTGGGCGCAGCGACGGCAAATTTTCGTGTATCCATCTATACACAAAGTTTGGAAAAACACACCCCGAGTTTTGTGCGTGTGTGTGTGTGTACACACACACGCATATATATATATATGTACGTATGTATGTATGTAAGTATGTAAGTAAGTAAGTAAGTAAGTAAGTAAGTAAGTAAGTAAGTAAGTAAGTAAGTAAGTATGAGTATGTGTATGTGTATGTGTATGTGTATGTGTATGTGTATGTGTATGTGTATGTGTATGTGTATGTATACGTATATGTATATGTGTGTATATATATATATATATCATACATTACATATATATATATATTAATATATATATATATGTAGATCTGTAAAATCACAGTGTACATGCGCGTACGCATGTAATGCCTGCTGACGATGCATACATGAATATAAAGCATAAAAGTTGCCGCAACAAAACATTTGCTTTGCGTTCCTATCACGTTCAAGGCACAGAGAGAGGGAGAGAGAAAGGGAGGGAGAGAGATGGAGTCGGAGTGCATCGTTCATCCCGTCACTCTCATGCTCAGGGTCAAAGGTGCAGCGGTGCTTTGATTGGATTGATTGCCAAGCGGAAAGCTTGGGACAAGCCTCTCAACCTTGAGGCTTTGGCCATTCAGGCGAACCCTCAAGGCCCTACATTTCGCTAGGATCCGTGCGCTTCCTCCTCGGGGGCATCGGTCTTCTGCCGCTTGGCCTGGAACCCGAAACAAGGAATCGACGCCCCGATCCAAGGAACCTCATCCGAGGGACTGCGTATACTAGGCTTTCTGGGATGTCTTGGGTCAGCAAAGAACGGAGTCCTGAAAACAAAAAGCAAACACCCCAGCCTCGGGTTCCGCCATGGCTCTGAGGTTCCGCCCCCCCGGTTCCCGGTGCGCTGCGGCTCGAGCCGGCTCAAGGGGCAGCAAACACGACGAAGGGAACACAACTTCGACGGCCGGTCTTCGAGGGATCTCAACATCTCAAGAGCAAGAGTCCTCCGTCACAGAAACCTGTGCTACTTCTTCGGCTCAAGACTTCAAGCCTAGCCCCTCGAGTTAAAGTCAGTTCGGAGCGCAATTGCTCGACGAGCCCAGGCCGTGCGGATGAAGACGCGCCAGCGTACATTGCCAAAGCCACCAGTCGAGAGGATATGTTGTGCCACCCAGGCTTGCAGGGTCTTTGGGAATCCGGGATTGGGCCCGTCTTCTGTTGCACGGCTTACACTCTACCAGGAAGTACTAGCGCTTCTGCAAACTTGGAAGGTGCCGCAACCTTTTCACTTCACTGATTCCTTTTTCTGCTCTGTTCGTGGAAATCGGAAAGCGCTTACAGAGAAATTGGATCGGCCGGGGTCAAAACGTGGCAGCATGCGGCAAGCGGAAGTTGTTTAGAAAGTGTAACAGCTACAGCTGCTGCTGGAGAAACTAGTCTTCATCCGTTTTATACGACAAGCTTAAAAGGAAACTTGTGCAGTTCACGTCATGTCTACTGATTACTAACCTTAGTGTCAGACTTGGCTCGTCGCACTGTCGGATTTCCTTCAGCGACCGCCAGTCAGTAGTTCACAGTTCAAACGCACCCTTCACTGTATGCCTTACTAAGCGCTACACCTTGCGAAAGATGTATGACGAGGCTGCAAACGCCCATCAAACCATTTGCAATTCAAGCAGGCAGGGCAGCTTCTAATCTACTGGTCTATATTTTTGAGGTCAGCACAAGAGTCCGGTACGTCAATCCTACAATACGAGTAGATTATAAAGAGTGTGGCCCTAAATTTGGAGGAACACGTTCTCAACTCCACAAGGGAACCACCCCGTCGAAGCCAGTGGGGTGGAGAGCGTGGCATTGGCAGCACCTGCAAAGGGATCCTGGGCCGGCCATGCAGCGCGGAAAGGACCTCGAAACTCAGCCAATCGGTATGTGCTTCAGTGCTTTTTGCGGTTGCAACGTTTGAAGGCTTTCTGTTCCCTCTTACCTGGCAAGGACGAGCTTGAGGGCTTTTTCTCCGCCTGCCCAGTAGCTGACTAAGTCGCACCGCAGGGAAATCGTCCGAACCGAACGCAATCAACTTGAGGTTTTTGGGGCGTAGAAGATAAAGATCTTACTATGCGGACTACCGTGCTAAGAGATACCAGAGACGGGGGCTCCAGAACCAGTTGCTCGGCTCGAGCAGGTCGGAAGGAGCAACTCAACTCTTGCATGTCGCGATGCCTACATGTGTGCGTGTTCTAGCAATGTCTGGCACTGCCCGGCCACAAATTCCCGGCTAGCCCTAAACTCCTGAACCCTGGAAGAGGAAGTCAGATCACGCGGCTAAATGTGCATAACACCCGCGGGCACGTCTCTGTCTCGCCATCTCTCTCTGCTATGAAAATGGACGCAACTTTGATTTTCTGCCCCTGCGCTTTGCTTTCCACCACGTGTCGGAGCCGCCCCAGCGACTCCCGCAGATCGAAAGGGAGGGCCTGGCTCAAGGTGGCAAAAGCCTGTACGGATTGAGATGAGGCTTTGGGGGTGAGGAGAAGACAAGGGTGTATGTGATGAGACTCTGCATGCCAATCAGGGTTCGCGTCGTCACAAACGTGGTGCGTTCCGGCAGCTCCGCACGAGCCCTGAATTGCGCAACACATCAGAGGACCTGAAGAGGCCTAAATCCTGCGAAGTTCTCGAGATCACATCACGACACCGCAGCGACAACTTTGAAGACGAGCTTGCGAAGAATCCCAAAGCTCCGTTCTCAAGTCTAGGCCTGAGACGCAACCAGACTTCGAAGCAATATGATCCCACTCATTGCAGGCTTCCCCGCTTCGCTCCGGAGACCCTTACTCTAGAGAGTAAACCCCCCGGTGGCAGGCCTCGCGGATCTCGCGGAGGCGAGCCGTTCTGTCTCGGAAACCCAAACGGTGCCGATGCAGCCAATGCCGAGCCTAAAATCGCTTCGAGGTCGCGGTGGTGATGCTGATGCAGATCATTGTGCTTTGGGGCATGGGCATGGGGCTACTCTCAATATGAATCGCCAGGTTCAGGTTTAACGGTTTAATGTTCGTCTGACTGCGTTCTTAACGCTGCGCTTGATTGCACGACTTGTCCTACTCTTGTTGCTGCTGCTTTGTACTCTTGAACCACATCTTGGTTTATTGACCGTGTACAGCAGCAGTCTGGGCGAGAGCTCCTCTAATTAACTACCTAATTGAATGTGTTGTGTTCCCTCAACCCCAAACCCTAACCTAAACTCTAACCCCACCCCCTAATCCGGCAAACCCCAAGCTAGTCCTGCAACTCGAGGGGCACAAATTGCCGCATCGCCACAAGAGGTGAAGAAGCTTGCCTCCGGGGCAGTGAGGCAGTGCATGGCCTAAACTCGAAGACGCTTTTGAGCTCTTGGTCACCCATGGGGTTGTTTTACCTGCCTTCCGAAACCTGCCGGGGCATCTAGATTCATTGCTCTGGCTGTGGGAGTTCCCGGGCTTGTGTTTATCTGGGAGGCTGGCTGGCGCCTTGTGGTGTTGCAAAGTTGCCCGCCCATCCACAAAAGCGTCCCAACTACAATTAAGCACAGTCTGAAGTCTGAAAGTATATATGAAAGTGTGTGTCATCTTTCAGGGGCCAGGGTGCATAGGCTCCATCGCGTACCACCGGGTGGCCAATGTGCGCCAAGTGGCTCCGGATCCTCGGAGTGGAGGTGGGACCCTGAGAGTATGATTATCCTCGCCTTGCGGCGGCTTCCGCTTCATCCTCATCACCGTCTGCGTCTGCGCCACAAAGGATCTTCACTCGCCATCATGAACGGCTTTGGATCTTTGGGCAAAGTAAGCAAGATGGCAGTTGCACACTGCATCTTCCCTGGCTGTGTAGCGCAGTGGAAGGGGCGGCTCCCTTCATCGCGTGGTTTTTGAGCAGAACAAGCAAGCAAGGAGGGGCTGTGTAGTTTTGGGGCACAACACTCAATGAACGGGAAGGAGGGGCTCCCTCGTTGTGTTTTCGGTGCAACGAAGGGAAGGAGGGACTCCCTTCGTTGCGTGCAACGATCGAAGAGAGGAGGGGCTCCCCGAATTCGTGGTGTTGGGGGGGGCAAACGGGCAATGAAGGGCCCCCTTCATTGCGCGGTTTTGGTGCAAGACAGGCACTCAACGGAAGGATCATTGTGTGGTTGTGGTGCAAAACAGGCACTGAAGGGAAGGAGGATCCCTTCATTGCGTATAAGGAAATGAAGGGAAGGGTGCACCCTGCATTCAGGCAATGAGCGGCTTCCTTGCATGGCTGTACAATTGAAATTTGCTGCATGTTTGAGGACACCACTGCCCAGCAAACGGCAAGATCATGCCCCGATGACAGCCCAGATCATACTGATGTGCGATAGGGGTTTGCAACTTCCAACCGTTTCCAAATCGTCACGTTTCCGGCCGGCGACTGGTGCTGCTCATTCCGCGATCCATTTCTAATGATGGGGTTTCACAGCGTCGCCTTGCATTACGGTCGTGGGGTGCCCGTGTACTTGGGGCCCCCGTGTACCTGCAAAATGTGTCCATTTCAGGCCATTCGACGATCCACTGTTAAAAAGTTGATGGGATGTCACGCACAGCGGCCCGGCATTGCGGTCGTGGGAATCCAACAGTTTCCGTTCCATCCTCATCACCGCCGGTATCCGCTATCATCGCCATGCTGCTATGCTCACTCAGCATCGCCTGCCTTCTTATTCGACATGTCCCTCTGTCGGGGCACCTGCGTACTAGTAGGTGATAAATGGACCTAGTAAGCGGGCCACTGTGCATTACAAGCAGCCCAATGCTGGATCTCGCATAATGGCCCTGAAAGTCCGAAAAGCTGAGGCTCTGGTGCTTCCGGCCCGTGCAAATCTGCAGATGGGACTGGCTGACAGAGCCGACCTGGCGATTGTCAGAGCTTCGCTTTGCCACAGTTCGTTGTTGAAGGCTTCAGCACTCCATCTCGGACATTCTAGGCGAGGTTCAACTCCGAGGTTCGGGCCCCCGTTCAAACGAGATGGAATGCCGCGACGGACGTCAAACTCGCGGCCCTGACCCTAATGCACTGCATAACGGAGTAGGTGGCTAATACGATTGGTGATCAAAGTCTGTGGAATGCAAAAGCCCGTGAATGGTGTTCGCTGCCTCTTCAAAAAAACTCGACCAGACAGTCTCGGAATAAGTCGTTCGCAGCTTGAGGCAAAGCAGCCCTTACAACAACAACAACAACCACAACAACAACCACAACAACAACAACAACAAACAACAACAACAACAACAACAACAACCAACAACAACCACAACAACCAACAACAACAACAACCACAACCACGACGACGACGACAACAACAACAACAACAACAACATCACCAGCAGCAGCAGCAGCAGCAGCAGCAGCAGCAACAACAACAACAACAACAACAAAAACAACAACCACAACAGCAACCAACAACAGCAACAACAACAACAACAACTACTACTACTACTACTACTACTACTACTACCCGACGGTGCCACAATTGACGCCATGCTTCTCCTCACTTCAGGGCCTCAAACGTGTGGTTTTAGTAGGAT
>CAJNJA010008603.1:0-15346 GCA_905231915.1 Symbiodinium necroappetens
TATGTATGTATGTATGTATGTATGTATAGATAGATAGATAGATAGATGGATAGATAGATAGATGGATAGATAGATAGAGATACACATATATATATATACATACATACATACATACATACATACATACATACATAATTATATACATACATACATATATACACACAGATAGACATATATACATATATATATGAGAATATGTAAGTTCTATGTGTAGACGAGGTGCATGTATCTTGCTCTGTATAATGTTCAAAGCTTCATCTTGCGTCATGGGCTCCAAAACATGTACAGGCATTCGCTTCTGGGTTCTCGCTAGGGCCGCTAGGGTAGCTTTTGGGTTATCAGGGTTCAGGACACCGAGACTGAATCATATTGTGGCTTATGGCTAGTGACTGACAAGGCGACATGACAGCACCGAGGGTCTACTTCATAAAGCGGCTTCAAAGACAAAAGCTTCCATCTTCTGAAAGATGCAGACCAGAAGGTTTAGATTCTCCTTTGAAGCCTTCTCCATCGGCGCAAGGCTCTCCCACCAAGCCTCCAGCTTCTTCAATTCCTGTATGGTGTCGGAGTAACGTTGAATGTTCTGCAAGACATTGGAGAACTCCATCCAGGAGGATGCCGAGGTGCTCAGTGAAGACGCAACAACCACCCAAGAGTTCAGGCTGATGTAGGCAAAGATGGAGCTGCCCATAGACCCAAGCAGCGTCAAGGCGAAGATATACCGGTGATACTTCGCGTACACTGGAAGACGTTGCTCGTAAAATCGCCGCATTGTCTGCAAACGCCACCGGATATACTCGTCAGCGTTCACGGGGCTGTGGTGGTCATCCTGCCAAGCCTCCAACGAAGCTTGCGATGCCTCTGCCTTTCTTGACTGTGCCTCCGCATCACTTGCTTGGCTCTTGTCATTCTCTTCATGGTCGTCTCTGGGGTCCCATTCTTCCCCGTGTGCTTGCTTGTATGCTCGTTCCACTGCTTGGGGCGAGGGCTTGGCCGCCTCTTGGGGCGAGGGCCTGAACTTGCGGCAGCAGCACAAACGCTGCCAAAAAACCTCGGTAACAACGACTTGTCGTCTTCGGGGCGAATGGTCAGGGAGGACCCCGTCTGCTGGATGCTTTGTGGATGTGTTAATAACGTCATCGTCCTCATGCATGTCCTCGTCGTCTGGTGGCTTCTGAACGAAACAGTGCTTGTCACTGTATATGCGGCTCTTCTCGTGTTGTCCCCTGGTCAACTTATCATGCGGCCACTTCTTTTGGAAATCGGATCGATGCAAATCCGTTCCGCGAACGACGTTTCTACGCCATTCGTTAAGCTGCTCCCGAAAAAGCTTGACTGAGTTGAACACGGAGTCTATGTCACTCGACTCGAACTGCCTGCACTTAGTCCGGAAAAGCCATGTTAAACTCTCCAGATCCGCTGCGGCACAACGCAATTTGTGCCAACGGGTTGTGGGATTGGCAAAGGCATGGAGGGAGATGAGGGTTGTGCAGAACAAGGATATGGTAAAGTTTATCAACGAAGTGTAGAACTCCTCCAAGACGAAAGCTTGCGCAATAACGCTGAAAACGACAGTACCCAGCCCACACACAATCTGGCTAAAATACCACAGCCGGCTCAAACGACCATAGTATGTCGCCAAGTGTTTAGCCACGTCATACTCGGTCCAGGCATCAAGCAACAGCCGAAGAGCCTCGAGGTTGTGTTGAGGCGGAAGCCTGCTCCTATCAGGGCGACTTTGGGAAGAATACGGAAACTGACTCATGACTGACTCGCTAGCAGAGCACGGTGAAGGATGTGAGACACTTTAACTTGAAGGCTGCATCCTCAACTCATTGTAGGGACCTAAACAATTGGAGCAGGCGTTGGGACGACTGAACAGGGTTACAAGGCATTCCGAGCTACATTCGCACCTCGTTAGGATTGCGTAGATCCTCCTCTCCAGGGCACTTTGGCCTCGCCAAATGTTGATCGAAGTGAAAAACTCGGAGCTCACCAGTTCCGTCGATCGCGCGACGAAAGCATACGTCGCCGACTCCTCATGCTCCTTCTGGAGTTTCTCGTTTGCGGCTGCATCTGACTCTGCCTCCAAGCTTCAATGTGGACTGGGTAAGGCCGTACAGTAGCAGTGGGGTTGGGTTGAACCGGAACACCGAATCAACGGCTGAAGCTTGTGATCCAACGCACGAATGAGCGACGTCGAGACTGTCATCCCCCCGGCTCCCCTGTTTCAAACTTCTTACAAACGCTGTGCATCTGACGTGTGATCGGCAGGTCACAGCATTCCTGTCGCACATCGTGCTCGATCCCTACTCTAACACCATAAGAATTGACCATGGATTTGCTTCTATGCCTTGTCGATAACTTGCTTTCCTCTTCGTGGCACATGTACATTCAGCACTGCCCACTTTGCCATTCCACACAGTTCTGTTCTTAACAACCCGTCCAACCACATGCCTCGCATAGTCCTGCATCCAGATGAATCCCAGCCCTCTTTTGTACCAATTGCATGAACCATCCTACCTCTAACCCTGAACCCTAAACCCTAAACCCGATATTACTACGTTACGCGCACTCCGATGCCTGGGCTTCGTCGTCTTCGTCCTCCAAAACCGCAGCCGGTTTGAAGACGGAATTTTGCCAACCAGCCAATTTGAACACGGAATGTTCCCAACCAGCTGCAAAGACCTTTGACAGAACCAAGTGCAAGATGCACGGAGCTTCTTAGAGCGATGTCCTCGATCTGCGTTCTTTCTAGCTATTTCTGGCCAAACAATTTAAAAATCAGTCGCTCTATGCTTGGCATTCGCAATCTCTTGGTTGCTTGCCTGCTTTCTTGCCCAGGACAACCCATCCCCGTCCATCTTTCGCCCTCTCGCTGTCTTTATTTCTTCCTTTACGGGGGCTGCACCCGTCCCTGATGCAACTCGCTAGCAGACTCATTCAATCTTCTTCGAGATGCGAAATGGGTGGAAGGTTCTATGGCTGCATGGTACACGCTCCATCGTTCCTCCCATCTTAGCACCTTCGTCCACCGGTGTCGCCTTTCCCGTTTGCTGTGGTCCCCCGCATCGGCTTCAGCTGTTGGTGTGATCTCTGATCGCCGTGTGGCCGGGTTGTTGTTTCTAGGGAAACCAATCATCACGATGATAACCAATGTCACAACTGGTGCAAATACTCTCCGTTCCAGTGTCATCGGGATTTGTGATCAACACCACGTTGAAAAAACGCTGAAAAGGCGTCTGTCTGCATGTAGTGTTCAATGTCTGTGTGGCATCACAAGGCAGTAGAACATGTTCTCCCATGGATTCGTCCAGCAACATGAACATGCTCATGAGCGACTGCCGAACTAACAATGCAGGGCAAGGAGCAACTCCCATCTCTTTTGCGTGCTCTTGGAACACTTTGTACAACACGGAACGAGCTTGTCGGACTCCATCTATGTCTCGTGTTTCGCGGTTGCGCTCCTGCAAGGCCGTCAATTTTCAAGGACAAACACAATGCACTACCATGTACCTGATGAAGACATGCTGAAGCTGTCAAGCACCCACATGTTTCCTCCAAGCATATTGCCTGCCAGAGTGCAAACCTCCGCTGCTGCTTTTTGGTCTCTCCAAAGAATCTCCGGTACCTGCAGGGGGTTGTAGCAAACATGTTGTTTGTGTGGAGCAACAAATTGAAACAGATCCACCCTATACTCTAAACCCTAAAACCCGTCTTCTCTCTCCAGTCTTCGACCGATACCTTCGGCCGGCCACAAGGCCTCTCCCCAAGTGGCACACGAATCAAAAACGATCATCCGACGGACCGTACCCCGTAACATACACGAGACGGCCTGCTGAGAAGCACGATTGCATGTCGAAAAACTTTTAAAGTTAAGAACACATCGCAACCGTGTGGCACCTCGAATGAAGCTTTGCAATCGCACATGCATCGAAGAAGCTGGTTTTCTTGGCGTTCTCGACAGCAGTGTTGCGCTTGAGCATCATGGCTTCAGCTCCCTTCAAAAACTCAGTCTCACAGTCCTCACCGCCATTCGTGAAATGCCGTGCCCGTACTGGCAAGTCCTGTGGTGTCTTCACACTGTCGGTTCCGGGGATCGACTCCAAGATGCTCTCAAGCTGCAGCTTGTCTCTGCGAAACAGGTCCAAAAAAACAACCGCCGTCTGTTGCTGGATGGCATCCACTGCAATCTCCAGACCAGATTCAGTGGTTTGTTTCAGGTACGATAGTTCGGACATGCCTGTCTTGAAAGCTATAGATGGTATGCTCGCACCGAGGTGTGAGACCAAAGCCGTCTTCAGGGTCGAGGCCGCAGCACGACTGCTGCTGCTGCTCTCGAAGCCTCCAGCGATGATCCTGAACTTAATCTTCGACAACTCTCTATACTCCTCTATGCAGGGAATAACAACAGCAAAACCGGACACAAGGCCAAAGGGCATCGGGGCTGCTGTGCTTCTGCATTAGCGGCGTACACTGGAGGCCCAAAGATCAACAAGCCAACAAATGTTCAGCACCCTCAAGCTTCATGAGGACCAAGCTAGTCGACCACGTGACGATGGGCAGAAAGAGTGCAATACGAAACGTACAGGCTTGGCAACATAACGAAACAACAGACTCGCTATTCTGCATGGCAGAGTTTGGAAGGCATACTCCCCGGCAAACATGGATGCCTATAGATTATGTCAACGATCAACAACTGGCCGAACATTTGATGAATTGACAGCCACAGCAGCAAGTTCGGCAGGAGAGGCTGGATATCCCCAACTCCACCAGTCCCGGTGGGGATGCTCTTGTCGATGTTCCGTTGTCGATTCCGGTAGTACTTCCACCATTCGTCCTCCCAAGTTCCCTTACATTTCTCCATAAGCTCTCGCCAGAAACAACATTCCCCGGACCTTTTATCCAGTTCGTTCATCGTTGTGACACCCACCGCTGTAAAGGGCATCTTCTTGTTCCAAGCAGCGTGTCTGACCCGACACATCCGAACAAAGGAATCTGCAAGTATACATCGGTCCGCAACCGCGTCACATAAGACGAGAGCGTTCGTCTGCTCCGCAATGGGCAGTAAAACATGCCGCATGAACATGTCCAAGCGGTGCTGCTCATCTTCATCAGGATGTTGTTTCCGTTTCTCTCGAAGCTGTGAGGTACCCAGGGAGGTAAGCAAGTTTATTACTACCTTTGGCTTAGCAGTCTCCTCAGTGCGAAACTGCGCAGCCAACTTCTCAAGAGTGTCCGGGTTGTTCCCAATAATTTGCGCTTGTCTTTCTGTAGCGAACAAGACCCGATAGGACACCCCTGGGTTGTCCAGTGTAACTGTGCTGACCATATCGAACATCGTCTTTGCCATGATGTCCTCCCTCGAACTTGCATTGGATACGGTCAAATCATCTTGCTCCTGCGGCGTCGTCTCTGTCTTCTTCTCTTTCTCGTCCTTTCAGGGCGGGATAAGTAGGCTTCGGGCTAGGGGCTTAAGGCTTTTAGACTTCTGGGGGCCTTGTCGCTCTTGACTTGCGGAGCATCCTCTTGAAAACGAACACTGCGAGCCTGCCACAAGGGCGAGGTACATGTTAGTCATGAACACGTAGACATTGGTACTGCAAATGCAAACAGCGGCAGCAGGGGAAGAAACACTGATAGCAGTGGAGACAAATCCTGGTGACACTGTGAGTAGCAGCAATCGCGATGAAAGGACCACTTGTGGTTGGAGTCAACGACTGTTACTCCTGGGCCCCATGCGGTCCAAAAGACCAATGCCGCTGGTGGTAGGTGCAGAAAGGTGGCTGCTTGGACGCTTGGAAACATCAAACACGCTGCGATGATGTTGAGATCGATTGTGCTGAGGTACATATCATGCGTGGATTGTACTGAGCCAGATAGCACGAGGGTGATTCGAGCGTCGGAACGACAGACAGGCAACTCCCATTTCGCGACCTTGCCGGATTGGCCGCCTAAGGATGGGGATCCTCCACCAGGGTCCTACAAGGCACCCATCGTGCAGGCGAAAGTGGGGGTGTATGCTTCATCTACGCTTACGGAGACCGTACATGTTCGGTCGCACGTTCAGCAACGCCGTCCATGCTCGTGGCTGGGAAAAAGCCCTTCATCTTCGTGATCGTCACACCATGCTTTGATCAGGGATGCTAAGGCGCTCATGTGGGTTGGACTGTACCTTAGTAGACTGCGAAGAGAGGACCGTCGTTTGGTAAGGCGGAACCGCCGTAGGCTGCCATTGGAAGATGAACGCGGTTATTTAGGCCACGGCTCATACCTGTACATGAACTGTGACTACAATTTTTGGATTAGAGCAGATCACATTCCGCTTGTCCAGACTGGCCACTAAGTTAGTTAGATGTTGTAAACAATTGCGCAGGAGAGAGTTTGAGCTGCAAAACCTTGATGTTCAGGGACCGAACAAGGGCAACGACATCAGCGCCTGAAGAGCCTCACTTTGGGCTGTAGCTTGCCTATGCAGCTTCGCACTTAGCGAATGATATTGAGTCATCGTGACCAAGCTTACTGGGTCTCTCACATCTCCGCATTGTAACTCCTCAAGTGCAGCAACATCAACTGCAACTGTGATCAAAGCAGCGAATATACAATATACACAACAGGTCACAGAAGCCGTAAACCCATAATCCTCGCAACCCCTGGTCCTTTGCACATCTGCCCACTCTGAAAGCCACACGCAGAAAGCCAACTACAAACCCTCACACCGCATCCGTCAGGATCAAGGTACCACAAAATGCCCCTAGAAACCTCAAGGAGTAAGGTGGTTTGGTGTTAAAGATTCCGCAGGTGCCCGCCCGAACTCAAAGCTATTCAATGGCTTGGTTGCTGATCGAGATGGCCCCGAAAACCTCTTCCATGGACCGGATTTATCGGACATTGTTCGGGCCTTGGACTTGAAATCAGACGTCGCCGTCGGTGCTGCCTGTGTCACGAGAGGAGCCATGATACGCAAACGGGTGTCTCGGAGGTTGCGGCAACCGTGGCAACGATCAAGAGCAGCAATGACAAAAACCCGTGCCCCAGAAGACGAAACTGATGCCAAGTGCTCTCATTATTGCTCTCGTTGTTGCTAATCTTAATACTGAATGTACCACCAGTTCGGCCAGTTGCAGTTGCTCATGTTTGATAGTGGTGATTGTTGCTACAGCTGCTCGTACTCATACTACAAGTACTACTGCGACACCGCTGCCACGAGAAGTGTTTGCAATGAGGCTATGACCCTCCGCGTTCTATCTCTACACGTACTACTGCTGTTGGTACTACTGTGAAGCTCGTGATGGTGATGACGCTGCTGCTGTTGCTGGCGCCGATGATGACGGTGGTGATGATGATGATGATGACGGTGGTGATGATGATGATGATGAAGGTCATTGTGATGATGATGGTGATGATGATGATGGTCATGGTGATGATGATGGTGATGATGACGATGATGATGACGGTGATGATGATGATGATGATGGTCATTGTGATGATGATGGTGATGATGACGATGATGATGACGGTGGTGGTGATGATGACGGTGGTCATGGTGATGATGATGGTGATGATGACGCTGATGATGACGGCGGTGATGGTGATGATGATGGTCATGGTGATGATGATGGTGATGATGATGACGGCGGTGATGATGATGATGATGGTCATGGTGATGATGACGGTGGTGATGACTGGTCATTGTGGTGATGATGGTCATGGTGATGATGACGGTGGTGATGATGATGATGATGACGGTGGTGATGATGATGATGATGGTTATGGTGATGATGATGGTGATGATGACGATGATGATGACGGTGGTGATGATGATGATGATGATGGTCATGGTGATGATGATGGTGATGACGACGATGATGATGACGATGGTCATGGTGATGATGATGGTGATGATGACGATGATGATGACGGTGGTGATGATGATGATGATGGTCATGGTGATGATGACGGTGGTGATGATGATGATGGTCATGGTGATGAAGCCCCTGGGCCCGAGACTCTTTTGATCAACTGGTAGCTGCTGCGGTCATGAGCCATGCTGGAGCTCGGAAGAGTCGCAGGACGGACTCGATCGAGCGAACTCCGGCGGCACCTGCTGCCTCTGCTTCAGATGCTGATGCTGCTAATGTTGTGGGCCACAGTAAGCCTGCAGGGCCTCCGCCGCCTCCAGGAGCACAACGGCCCCGAACTGCTGAGGAACGTTCCGTCCGAGCCGCAGCCGCGAAGGAAGCACCGATCTTCTACAGCTCGTCCTCCTCATCTTCTCTTTCTGAGGACGGATCAAGCCAGGCAGGTATCAGCGAGAGCAGCAGTTTTTCACTGGTGTTGCGTGGAGACGCATTGGACCGAGCACGAGCCGAAGCCAGTGCCTTGTACCGCCGCGAACTGGATGAGACAGATGGTGGCCGTAGTGCTAAAAGCCGGGCGGGGAAGCACAGCTGGTTTCAACGGTCCATTGCCGCTGAAAGCTGGAGCAACCTACGTGAAATTCTGCAAAGGCAGCTCACAGGAGAGCGATTGCTGCAATGGCAGAACTGGTGTATGGCCCATGCAAGGGGCTTCCGCAAGGCAGGCGAAAGGCGATCATCGCGTGCCGTGGATGGGCAGCCCTGAGTGCTGCCTCTCTACCCTTGCGCCATGGAGGGCCAGAAACCTCCGAGCAGCGAGGTTTCAACACCCGCGCCTACGCTTGCGTCCAGCCAAGCCATGCAGCCGCCGATCTTCTGCTTCGCCTGGTTCCGTGCAGACCGAGCAAGCTGACCCAGCAGGAGCAGCTGCACACTGTCCGCCCAACAACCTTAATAAGGCTCATAACCATAGCTCTCCCAGACTACCCGTGCAAAACCTGTGCATCGACAACTCCCCAAATAAGGCTCATAACCCTAAGAAGCAGGGGATGCCAGGTAAACATAAGAGTAACTCGGTCCCCTCCGGTCCCAAATCCGGAGACTGTAGACATGTAAAGCCGGCCATCCACGTCTTCATACTTGCTACAGTTGGGGCGAGGGTTTCCTCTGCTGCAGCCGTCACGGAGGATGGACTCGGACCTCGTCCGGGGAAGCATCACGGCACAGCGCATCAAGGCAGGGAACACACACATCCGACTAGACCTATGAAAAGAGCTTTCAATCGAGCTTGTCGTCGAGCCAACCAATCCATCCAGGAGGGGACCTGGTACAGAAACCGTTGGCACACCCGTGCCACTCTCAATGCCCTTCGTGTTAAACCCCCCACTGCCCTAACCACCGTCCCCCGAGTGCCCAGGACAGCTCGAACACAGCCACGACGCACCACCAGGCCGGAATTCCGCTTTAGGGTCTTTGCTTGGAATGCAGGGGGTCTTTCAGCTGCCATGACTCAAGAACTCATGGCCTGGTGTGACACTCGAGAAGCCACAGAAAAATACGATGTCATCATTATCTCCGAAACACATTGGAGGCAAGTGGACGACTACCGTAGCGGCCAGTGGCTTTGCATCCATAGCACAGGACACAAAGAGGGAGCGGAACCAGACAGATACGCAGGCATCTTGTGCATGTTATCCTGCAAATGCTTCGCCGAACCCAGAGTCAAGGAACACGTGCAAGGCCGACTCCTTCAGGTCACAGCAACTCACCATCGCAGTCAGATGCCAGTATGCATAGTTGGCCTGTACCAGCATGTCTGGAGGCCACACCTCAGTGCAGCCCAGAATCGCAGCCTTCGCACACACATATGGCACAGTCTGCAGGCCCTCATCACAGCCACACCAGCGAGACATCAATTAGTGATCGCCGGGGATTTCAATGCCACCCTTACTCCCATGCATCCTCACGTAGGCCCCTCCGTCCCTAAGCCTGCCACTCATGCCAATCACGATAAGGACCTTCAAACCCTACTAAAAGAGTGCGACCTCTGTGCAGTTAATACCTGGCACTCTAGACCCCATCACACCTTCACATCACCCAGTGTCAAGAGCCAGCTGGACTATGTGCTGCTCCGAACACACTCCGCCAATCATCAAGCCAAACATGCTGCACCCATGCATTCCTTCCCGGTGGGAGCCTATCGCCAAACCAACCATCACCCGGTGCAGGCTGTCGTCCAGATGCTGCCCATGGCATACCGTGCCTCGCAGCCTCAGGCCGACTACAGGTTTGAGGCTGCAGCTCTGCAATCAGCGGTGTCACAACACTCTGAAGCGGCCCAGGCTTTGCAACAAGCTGTGGAAACTCGACTGTCAGCCTTGCCCCCAGGGGCTGCCCTGTGCACAGAGCATGACATAGTCAACACCATTCTTCTTGAAGAGACTTGTCGTGCCTTCCCTCCAGCCCAGCGTGCTGATCACAGAGTTAGTGCACATCAAGGGTACCGGGCATCTGCTCGAGGCACCTGGCAGCTTCACCATCAACTGCGCCGCTCAGGCCTGCCGTCTCTTCGCAACATTTGGGCCAGATGGCGACTGTATGCACAATTCATGCGAGCCTCTGCCATGCTAAGACGACAGAGCAAGGATCTCAAGCGACAGTTCCTTGAAGAACAAATGCGTCAGGCTGAAGCTGCAGCTCGAAAGGGCAACCACCGTGACCTCTTCTTGATAGCTCGCAGGCTGGGACCCAAGACGGCCCAGGGGGTATCCAGATTGCAGGGTTCTGATGGACGGGTCCTGGATAGCTCCGCCGAGATGGCAGCAATCATCAAGCACAGCCAGGCTACCTTTGCAGCCACTCCGGACAACACTGACCTTCAGCCACTGCAGGCTGGCCTTACTTTTTCCACCGCAGAGCTGCAAGCAGCCCTGGATGCCCTCAACATCCGGAAAGCTGTGCCGAGGCACATTGCACCGAATGCTGTCTGGAAGCTTTGTGCAACATCGGTTGGAGCTCACCTAGGCCCCTACTTTGAGCGCCACTTCCGTCCGCAGTCTACGGACCTCCTGGACGGTGACCTTCAGGACGCCCACATCTGCTGGTTAAATAAGCCCTCGAAACCCCCCACCACCATGAGCGCTAAACGACCCATTGGCCTCATGCCACCGTGTGCGAAATCCTTAGCAGGTAGTGTGGCCTCTCAAATCTTGGAGCACTTACAGCCCATGCTTGACCATATGCCACAATTTGCTTACTGCGCGGGACGGGGAGTCAATGATGCCATACTTAGGGTCCATTCCTACTTTGGTGAGATTGAAACCCTCCAGCGGGGACAGATAAACAATAGGTTCAAGATGCATCAGGGAGTCAAAGCCCTACATTGTCATGGAGGCCTTTGCCTGTCCCTGGACCTCAGCAGTGCATTTGACAGTGTGAGCCAGGACCTACTCATCCAATCACTACTGGACCACCAAGTTCCCAGTGACCTCATCAATGTAATCCAACAACTTCACCGAGGGGCCAAGTACATCTTTCGAACCTCCCAGGCTCGCGGCCAGGTGACCACCACCAACGGGATAAAACAGGGATGTCGAGCAGCCCCCACTCTCTGGGTAAGCTTCACGCTCTCCGTTCTAGAGCATCTTGCACGGCATCGCAGCCTCTCGTGGGTTCAGAACATTCTGACCCTCTTTGCTGACGACTTCTGTGGGCACTGGACCATCACTTGCCTGCAGGACTGGACAGCTGCGATCTCCGACCTGACTCTGCTGATGGAAACGCTGGAGACCTATCAGCTCAGGGTGAACCTACAGAAAACAGCTCTCCTTGTCAACCTGAAAGGCAAGACGGCCAAGAAGCTTCTACGGCAGCACACCCGCCAGAAGGCGGGCGAAACCTTCCTGATCCTACAAGTCCATGGTCGAGAGTGTCTCCTCAGAATCAAGGAGTCACACACTTACCTCGGCACCATCATCTCGTACAGGGACAGACGTGACCTCAATGTAGGACATAGGATAAGTGCTGCTCAGACCAGATACCAGCAGCTCAGGAAGACCCTGAATGGGAGGGGGCCTCTCTCCATCAAGTACAGGCTGAGGCTGTGGCAGGCGTGCATCCCCCCTTGTCTCACATACTCTCTCGAAGCCACAGGCTGTACTGCTAAAGGGCTGCAGAGAATCAAAACCATTGCCACAAGGCATGTCCGAGCCATCCTTCGGGAGCCAGTGCACCTTCAACATGTTAGCACCTCAGCGATCTGGGAAAGAGCCAGACTCCCTACACCAGAGCAATCCATTCATGCCAGGCTGGTCAAGTTTTGTGCGTGTCGTGACCCTGCAAACCAGCCACTCGGCCCTGACCTCATCAAAAACGACAACGTCATCAAACACCTCAACCACCTTCTTGACTGCTTTCAGGAGGCTCTACGCGGTTTGACTGCGCACAGCCTCACCTCACCGGAGGAGGCGCAGCCCTGCCCCAATCCGGGATTCCCATGCCAGTTCTGTGACTTGGTCCTGCCCACCTCTCACGCCAGGCTGATCCACTCGGCCATCAAACACCCTGAGCAGGACCCCCCGGAGGATCATAGAACTAAGACCGCCTTCAGAGCACCAGATCATGCAGTCAATGGACTTCCCACTTGCAAGCTGCGTCGACGTAACTTTACGAAATGGCAACACCTCAAGACACACATTGAACAGGGCTCCTGTGTCGCGCTTGGGGGTGATAGTATGAAGCTCTGCCCCCCCCAGGAAGACAATCCAGCTATGAGTCGTCCCCTGCAGGAACCTGTCATCGTCGATGCAACGGCCAGAGCCTATGCGGGAGCAGAATCCCAAGAGCTAGCGGCCCAAAATGCGGTGCCACTGATCTCTGATCCTCTGTTTCTCTCTGCGCTTGAGTCGTGGGACCAGCATCTTAACAATCGCCACATGCGGGCCAGGCTTCAGAGTCGTTGTGTAGTATGTGGCATGTGGATAGCAGACGGCAGACACGTCAAACAGCACTACAACCGTACCCACCACCACGACTTCCCCCACGCACTTGAACACACGCAGAAGCTTTGCCTAACTTTTAAAAGCCAGTTCACCCGGGGGCGAAGCTGCCGATACTGCGGGGTCAAAGTGGGAGCTCCGTGCAGGCACGTCATTCAATGCACAGTCCTACATCAGCTATGCCTTGCAGTTAGCATCAGCAAGCCTGCGTCCTCGCAGCAGGCTGCCTCAGATGGGAGACCCCGAGGCGGACATCTTCGCACACTGCATGCCCTCTGGGGCAGCGGAGACGGGGGCCGAACAGGCCTCCAAACGAGCCAGGCCGGACTTGCGCAAGCCACCGGGGCGTCAGGGAGGTCGATCCAACTACCCTCCCCCGAGCCAACTCCCGTGGAGACCGACTCCAGCCTCGTTCTCTGCACAACCAGCACAGGACTCCCAGCTTCGTCTGATAAGCAAGCTGCTGCTGAAGCACGAAGAGCAGTTGGCGGCCCTGAGGAAGGACACCCAGTTCGTCCTCTTCTTTCGACAGGACGACAAGTCGATCCTGCCCTCCCTCATGAGCGTCTCGCGAGAGTGGAAGGCCAAGCAGGCAGCGGGGGATCAGTCCATCCAGTCATCCCAGCGAACTGTTTTGATCAACTGTTTGCTGAGAGAATTGCTAGCCCGGATGCAACGGGCGGTGGCGACGGAGCCGGGCAGGGAATCTCTGAAAAAGGCGGAATGGCTTACGAGCTCCAACGCTTGGACCTACATGAGGTGGTCATCCAAGCTTCGGAAACTGGTGGCAGACGAGACAAAGGAGCCCCTGGTTCACGACGAAGCGGTGAGAATTATCACAGAACTCCAGAAATCGATGCGAGGAGAAGTTATCCACAAGTTCCAGAGCACCATCAACCTTGCCAAGCTGGAGGAACAAGGAGCCCAGCAGGCCATCTTCCACCTAGCAGTATCACTGCGTGGCTCCGAAGCCACGGAGGTCTACGACCAGTTTCGCCAGCTGGCCGGGCTGTCGTTGACGAATCTCGCCGGCTTCAGCATGAAGGTGGACGACCAGATGCGTCCACCGATGGCGCAGCAGCTTGCGCAGATGACATACGGGGGAGGCCAGAGGAAACACACATCAACCATTCAGTACATACCAACAGCTGTTCTGATCACACTGTGCCGACCCCCAGCTCCGCTACCATCAGCACCCACCCCACTTCACCTAATCCCCTCCCTAATCCCCGCATACATACCACCTACCCTCCCCTCCCTAAGTTCTCTCTCCTTAATCCCCACAACCACTGTTACCTTAACGCCACTGTTTACTGCCTCAGCCTGCTTGAACAGCGAATCCACAGACCACTCCTGCCGTCAGCCTTCAATCGTAATGATGACAGGCTACTGAATGCCTTGAAAATCCTGGGGTTCAACCTCCTGGGGTGGAGGAGGCCGGACAGTCAACATGATGTTGCAGAACTCATCGATTTCTTAGTGCCGAGGCTTTGCCCATCACAGTTGCATTACTCGTGGAGTGCCAGAACCTCCCAGCATGCACACGCAGGAGGGGTGCACCACGTTGATGGTGCAGCACTTTCAAAGTGCCTGTCTCTCAGCTACATCACACTTGACTGCCCAGATCCCCAAACTCTCATCAATCGTTGGCATCAGCAGGAGGAAGCACATGCCCTGGACAGCAAGGCGCCTTGGCTTTTCCTGCAGTTGCCGCGTAGTTGCATCGGGGACAACGGGGAGCCTCAGAAAAATCATAATCCCATCATCATTCCGAAGGCTGTGCACATGCCCATTTTCGAGCGCCAGCTCTCCCTTGAGACGCGGTGGCAGCCCTATCACACTGTGGCGTGCATCTTGCACCATGGCCAAAGCCTCACCTCAGGTCACTACAATGTTCTGAGTCTTGGGGATGTCGTGCATCATATCTTGGATGATGCCAAGCCAAAAGAACCAGCTACGAATGCATTCCTTGAGAGCGCCTCTTGCAATGCATACATTCTTGTGCTGGCTCTTGCTGACTCAGATGATACGCAGTCGAGACAAGCTCAAGCAAATCTTGATAGCAATGTCGGACGACAAAGGGATGAATCACTTCCTGCTGCGAAAGTACGGCGACACCTGGACAGCGGCGCACCTCAGCCTGATGGAGTATCAGTTGAAGGAGCTCGAGGCCCAGATGATGCTGATGCAAAGGCACGTGGACAATATCCATTCCCAGATGCATACGCTTCAGCTCTTGGTGCATCGTCATGCGTACTTGTACAGCAATCGAGTGACCAACAAGGCCAGACCGAACAAGGTAAGGATCCTGGATGCGATGGACTAGGCATCTCTGGCTGATCCCAAGTCTTTTTATGTGCAAAGCACCAAGGCGTTACGGCGCAAAATCTTTAGTTCCCATGCCTTTGGGCATTCGTGCCACGCTTTCTTGAAAAGCCGATGCTGGCAAAAGCTCAGCATTGTTAGGGCGCTCGCTAGCTTGAGACGGGA
>CAJNJA010008605.1:0-13779 GCA_905231915.1 Symbiodinium necroappetens
TTCTTCTTTCTTTCAAAATCGTTCTTAAGGTTCTCGAGTAGAGAGGACAGTTAGGCAGGAGGGCAGGGCAGGGCAGGGCAGAGCAGGCCACGAGGGCCAGGGAAGGTGAAGGCGGGCAGGGCTGGCGGCTGGGCGTGGCTGGGGGAGGGCTGGGCAGGAGACAGGGCAGGGCAGAGGGGAGGGCAGGGCAAAGGGGCAAGAGGGGGAGGCAGCGGGAGGGTCAGGGGGCCAGGGGGGCCAGGGGGGTCGAGTTTAGGGGTTTAGGGGTTCAGGGTTTTGGGGTTTAGTTGAGAGGGTCTATATCCCCAAGAATCCCCCGAATCGTCCTAACTCCCACGGAAGGTTGCTGGGCTGCCTTGTCAACCTGGTGGCGCTGAGGCCCACGGTGCCTCAGCCACGACTGACGAAATTACGGTGTAAGGGTGTAGGATTTAGGGGTTTAGGGCTTAGGGTTCAGGGTTTTAGGGTTTAGGGTTATAGGCTTATCTTATGACGTAATCTTAGATTATAAGTCCGGTCCTAAAGGTCGATTTCAATGGTATTAGTCTCCTGAAGATTCAGAGTCCAGGCTTTAGGGTATATAGGGGTTAGGGCTTTCGGGGTGTAGGGGGCTTACGATAGAGGACGCTGAGGTCTTCGAGTTTGTGATGGCTGGCGGTTTGGGGTTTGGGGCGCATGTAGGGTTTAGGGCACTTGCATTGAGGGCAGTTGGGCTCGAGATCCCAAATGCCACGGTTGATGAAAGATATCCTGAATTACGTTAAGGACCCTAAACTATGGGAGTTATGATGCTATATTTCTTAATTTTGGGTAATGCAGGATTTATATCATCAACCGTATGATCGGAGTAGGTTTTGGGTACCCTGCACTCATTGTTCGGACATTTGGACCCTTAGGTGAAGTGGTTTGGGGGCTGGGACTTAGCTTTCGAGTTTCACGGTGCAGACGGAGCGACACGGAACGACGTCAGGATTAGATCTTGTATCAGTGCTCAGGGGTTTAGGGTCTACATAGACCCCTACAACATCCATAGTCTTGGCCCTTTAGACGGTATGTCATTGGCACCCTAAGGGTCCATGTATCCAACTAGATATACTTCGGCCTCAAAGTAATCCCTATTTGGGTACTTTGGGGCCAAGGTATATACTATTTGGGTACATGGACCCTTAGGGGCAGTAAATCAATTTAAGTCTGCAACTAAAACCTCTCCTCCCTACGCTGGAGTGTAGTGTTTAGGGCTTAGGACCTAAACCCAGAATCCGAGGTAACCCTTTCGAAGAGTCGAGGCTGTAGGGGAGCTGGGATAGTGTAACTTACTTGGAGGCCCAGGGGAACTTACGGTTGATGATAGAAATCTTGCATTACCTTCAGGACCCTAAACTATGCGAATTATGGTATATTCCTTCCTATGGGTAATGCAGGATTTATATCATCAACCGTAGTAAGTGGATTATAAGTAGAGTTATAAGTACCCTAAATGGGGTTACCCTAATTATAACCTTACTTATCACCGACTTCCTAAGTCCCCTGGGCCTCCAAGGATCACCCAAAGAGACTCCCCGAGTGGTCTGGCTATTTTGGGTTTAGGGGTTGAGGGTTGTGGGGGTTTGGGGTTTAGGGGTTTAGGGGTTTTAGGGTTGAGGGCCTTTAGGGGTGTGGGTTTAAGGGTTTAGGGTTCAGGGGTTTAGGGCAGTTTAGGGTGTAGGGTTTAGGGATGCAGTTTAGGGGTTTGGGGCAGTTTAGGGCAGTTTAGGGCAATGTAGGGTTTAGGGTTTAATTAGGGGTTCAGGGTTTAGTGCAGTTTAGGGCAGTTTAGGGTGTAGGGTTTGGGGTTCTGAACTGCTGGGACCTCAGGCGAGACGTTGAAGCTGCCGCTCGGAGATGTCCTAGCGCTCGTGCCATCAGGGGATTACTGGTAGGTTTTGGGGTTTAGGGGTTTAGGGGTTTAAGGTTTAGGGTTTCCATCAGGGGATTCCTGTAGGTTTTGGGGGTTTAGGCTTCTGTAGATGTAGGGATGATCTGGGGGCTAGGTATGGCTTTCAAGTTTGCGGCATCGCTTGTACTCTTGAGCTGAAATTTCGGGGGGCTCGGGTCTTAGAGTTCTTTTTTCGCTCAGTGCTTGAGCCAGTACTGCGACCTTACACCCAGTAAACCCTAAACCCCCAAACCCCAATCCCTAAACCCTAAACCCGAGAACTTGCAACGCAGTGGCCAACCTTGGCTTGGGTCAGGGAGCATATGGCGGTTTCCGAAAATAGTGGATCGGTGTTTAGGGTTTCGGGGTTTAGGGTTTTAGGGTTTGGGGGTTTAGGGTTTAGGGGTTTAGGACCCTAATATGGTACCCTTCATAGTAGGATCCTTGTTATAAGGACCCCCAAAATATAAGGTACCCCAATTTTCGGAATGTCCCATATCCACAAACCCCGTGGGCCCTCCGAGCTGGAGTTACCCCGCAGACTTCAGTTAGGGCGAGGTGTAGGTTCTATGCTTCCGGCTAGACTTTTACGAGCGGTTTTGGGCTTCTTAATGGTTTCCCAATATCCAATCCTTATTTTTTTAGTTTTGCTTATAGTGGAAAGCTGTTCTGAACATTTGCGCTGTTGTTTGCTGGGTTGTGTGTTGAATAGAACATCTGTCACTAGCACGCCATGTTCTGGAACCCGCGTGTAATTTGGGAAGATGTCTCAATTGACCTTACTTGGAGTTGCTGGATGTCGTCTGCAGAACTGAAGGAAATCACTTGCAAAGACACCTCGGGGCCATACTGAGTGGAATCTTCGTGATCGTGCGGACACGAGGAATACATCTAGTGCTTCATGCCCGCCTTAAAACCTCAACCCTAACCACTAAACCAACAACTCTAAACCCTAATCCTATTCCCGACGCCCCTGAGCCAGAATAAGCCATAATCCCATCTAGTGCCTACCCCCACCTTCTCGGAAGCTTAAGCCCCCTAAAGCCCCAAAGACGAGGATCGAAGCGACGTCGGAGCTTGTGATCGATTTGGACCACCTTGAGAAATGCGTTCAGGAGCGGACTGGGGGTCCCAATATGAGTTCAGGGGCTTAGGATGCAAGGTGTGGGGTTCAGGGTTTCGGGCATGGGGTTTGGGGTTTAGGGTTTAGGATTTTGGGGTTTAGGGGTTTAGGGTTTACGGTTTCGCATTTGGGGTATAGGGGCGGACAGGGTTTATTGATTGCTGACTACTAATCCGAAAGGACCCTAAGACCTCGCAAGCAGAATCGGAAGGATCTCGCATAGAAGCGTTCTGAAACCCCTATTTACATGCAATTCTTGCCCCTGTACTTCAAAATTAGGGTCTTGATGTCTGAGTGCACTTAAACTATTATAGCCACTGATGCTTCTCGAGCTCACCTAGTAGCACCACCATTGCCCTTACCCATCTGGCTTGGTGGGGGAACTTGCAAGCAGGAAATCGGTATGAGTCTACAGCACCGTGTACGGTCCCTACAACCCGATTGACAGCCAGCTTGTTCTGTCATCATGGTTGGTCCTCATTGTTTGTCCGGCTATGCCCGTTGCTGGTACTCATACTGCAAAGCCCTGATGAGCACATAAGTGTCCGCCGTACAAAAGCATTCAACAGGCTTTTTATTCTCCGTACGTCCCTCCCACGGCATCAACAGAAAGCTGGCACACGGTTGCGCCGTTCCTACCTACAGTCTGCCATTTACACCTGAACCTGTTATAGGATGTTGCATGGGTTGTACAAGGCCTTCACCAGGGTTTATGCTCGTAATCGCAGGCCCTAAGCCTTGATCAACCCAGAAGCCTACACCCCACAAGCCCAAAACCTCAAAACCCAAAACAATGAACTCATCTGTAACAAACAGCCTCACCTCTGAACCCCGAACCCAAACACACATCTACACATGCAACCTTTTCCGGAGGACGACTTGAAGTCTGGAAAGTTCGCGCCGGGCAAAATGATCCTGGTTCTCTCGCCGCTGGGATTCGGGATTCAATGATTAAGGCGCTCTTTGCCGGGAGAAAAGTTCTGCAAAGGTTCTGTTACTGTTCGAGGGGGAGAAGGGTTTAAAAGTTAAGCACCTAAGTTTTAAACCGACGTTTTGGGGGTCTTCTCGGATATCTTGTACAGTGGTCTGAAGAATCACCCGAAAGTTCCCGTTATGGCCTCTATTCTACTATGCTGTGATATGCCCCCACCAAACACCTATCAGCTAGGCTAACTGCTAACTGTCAAGGCTCCTACATGGCAGCTCACATTTCCAAAAAGAAAGCAGCCTTCAAAAAGCCGCGGAAGCCCTTATCCCGGAAGCCTCAAAGCAAACACGTCCTGCTTGATCTTTCACTGAGCAATTTATGATTTTGGAAGCTGCCGAATAGGTTTGAGAGAGAATGGCCTCAAAGGCAGAACCAACTTGCACGTGCACAAGGACGTTGACTTCAAGGAACCTTGAACGCTGAACGCCAAACCCGTTGATGCACGTATACTATCACGGAACCTGCAGTATGAAGCCTGAGATGCCACACCCCGTTCACGGTTCAGGGTTTAGGGTTTAGGGTTTGGGGGCTTAGGGTTTAGGGTTTAGGGCTCCTAACCCATAGGCTCCTTAGTAGTTTCTTTTGGGGGGTTTCCTTATCGGATTCTAAATATGAGCCATAAAAAGGAACTACTTAGGAGCCTATGGGAAAAGCTTTGAAGAAACCAAAGGTATATGCGCGGTCGCGTGCCGGACATGCACCGGGTTTTGGCGATCTGCTCCTATGCTGCACGAAGCCTTCGCGTTGCTTCTGAAATCATTGCCGAACCTTTCAACAAAGACCCTATGAGGCCCTCCTAGACCCCTAAATGGAGGTCCTGTTTTTTGGATGACCTATTTTAGTGTTAGGATCCCTATATGTAATAAGAAACTATGGTAGCCCAAAAAAAAGGTAGGTCTAGGTATGGCTTGTGTCCTCCCAGGCGAGAAATACCAGATTCAGCTCTTGGAGGACTCCGCCCATGGTGCCTCGGAGCTTTTGGGAGTTTGAGCTTTAGGGTTCCAGGGTATGGGTTTAGGGTTTAGGGTTCCAGGGTATGGGGCGTAGGATGGGATTCTATGGTTAGGGCGGTTAGGGTCTACAGGATTCGGGGTTGAAGGTGGGCTAAGGAAGCCCGGGCGAGCATGTGTCCTTGTTTTGAATGGGCAGTTGCAACACAACATGCCTTGGAACATGAAGTTGAACACCCGACCGTCAGGCTTTCTCGTGTTTCCTTCTTCGTGCGGTGCTTGCGCCCCAAGTTTGTGTTTTGGAACCAGACCTGCCGGGAGACTGCGGAATTCACGAAATCAGAACAGAATCATCGCTTCCCCCTTTCTTTAAACAAGGTATATTAGTGTGTGTATATATATATATACATATTCCGTAATTAAGGGGGTTTGGAGTCTCCGGGGAAGAGCGATCCTATTAGTCCCTCACCCCCCCTTGTTACTAAACACCTAAGAATGAAAACGCATTGGGGCGAATCCTCCCGAAATCATCCCTGCCCTTCTAAAACCTATTCTGAGTTTGGGGGAAGGGTTTCGTGGCTTAAGAGCAAGAGCCAGGCAGGAGTTAGAGCAAGAGCAGGAGCAAGAGCAAAAGTGGGAGCATCCGCAAGAGCAGCGGCAAGAGCAAAACAAAGGCAAGAGCGGGAGCAATAAGAGCAAGAGCAGGAGCAAAAGCGGAAGCAACAGCAAGAGCAGGAGCAGGCGCAAAGAGACGCAGCAGAAGCAGGAGCAAACGTCAGCGCGGGAGCAAGAGCCAGAGCAGGAGCAAGAGCACGACCCCTCAAAAGTGGCAGTAAAAAAATACCCCCTAAAAACAATAACAATACTTTCCGATGTTTATTGGGGGGAGGGGGGGAGGGCCGTTTAATTTTAGGGGTAAGAGATTACAGGGCCTTGCTGGCTAGAATGTTAATTGAGTGCTGTCTTTTTTGTTTGTGTTTGTTCGAGGGGGAATAATATGGTACACCGACATAGTATTACACATTGTGGAGCTTTACTTGAATCTACTGTGGGAGTTGGAATAATTGGAATCCTTAGTGAGGAAGCCGTAAGTCACCCTGAAACCCAGTTGGTGAATCATCAGTGGAATCCTTAACCGGGACGATTTACTTGAGAGATTGGAGTCTTTGCGTACACTCTCTATGGAGAACATCCCGAAATAATGAAGTCGGAACGCCTTAGACCATACTGAGAACGCCTTCATACTTTAACCTGTATACGTGTCTTGATTAGGGGCTGCTGGGTTCACTGGGTACCGCAGGCTACGGCTGCTCGTTCGACGGCCGCAAGTGCGGCTCCTTCGGCGTTGTCTCGACAATCTCGTCCCAGGAGCCTGGTTTTTTGGTTTCACTAAACTTAAAGTGTCTGTGTCTTGAGGTTTCTTATACGGTCGCACAAAGGATTCTCGGGGAATTCTCCGTGCTGTTCAATGTAGTCCTGGAAGTTGCCTCGGCACTGCAGAGGTCGTAAAATAGCCTCGAAAGAGGTATACTGTAGACTGCAACGTAATTACCCCAATGGAAACCTTAGTCTTATTATTTTTAGGAGCCCTTT
This sequence comes from Symbiodinium necroappetens, assembly GCA_905231915.1. NCBI lineage: Eukaryota > Dinophyceae > Suessiales > Symbiodiniaceae > Symbiodinium > Symbiodinium necroappetens. The sequence continues at coordinate 6,570 of CAJNJA010008605.1, forward strand.
CAAAGGTCCCTGTACTTAAAATGTATGTATGCGCATACATACATGTGTGTGTGTGAATGCATTTGCATGTGTACAGGGACATGTACATGTACATGTATTGTGTAGGTGTATGCATATGTTGATGTACATGCATGTGAGATGTGTATTTTTAGCATATGTTTACGTATGTCTGTATACATGTACATGTGTATGTGCGTATCTGTCCTCTGAAGGCGGAGACCTCAAGATTACAGGACAGAGGTGTGCCTTTGTGTTCCATTTGTCCAAGCGGGTTGTGCCCCAACGCACATGGCGAGTGTCCCATAGTTTTGCCTGATAGCCTCAAAGACCTAAAGCCCCAAAACTCTCTAGTCCTGCCCCAAAACCAAGACTTTTCAGGTACCACATGTGGAAATGAGAGGGTGTTGTAAAGCCAAGCTTCAGACTCGTAAGACCTTAGTTCTTTTGCTGCAGTCGAGGGCTTTTTGCAGTCTTTGCGGCTGCGTTGTCTCATTGCCTTTGTGGCAGGCGAACAAGCTGGTGAATACCGGCGAGGGAGGCTCTGGCTTCTTCAAAGGGTCCAAAAGTACCTCTATAGTAGAATTAGTAGAATGTAGGGTTTCTATACTAGGAATTGTTACTATGATTTGGGAAAGTATCCCCCATAACAGTACCTAGGACCCTTTGGCTTGCAGGGTTTGGGGGTACGAGGGTCTCTGTTTTCGGCCATGCGGTTTAGGGTTTAGGGTTCAGGGTTTAGGGTTTAGGGTTCAGGGTTTAGGGTTCAGGGTTTAGGGTTTAGGTTCAGGGTTTAGGCTTTAGGGGTAGGGTTGAAAGCTTTCGACAATGCACGGTTACAGGATTGTATGAAGGGGCTCAGGGCTCTGGGTATCTCCGCAGTACATCTGTTTCTCGTTGTTTGTCTTGCTGTTTCCGTTACGTAAGGCTGAAGAACAGGAGGAAGCGCATCCTTGCTATGAATATGTGGAGGGAAGGCTGGGGGGGGCAACCTTGGATCGGGAGTCGCACTGAGACCTCACAGCCTAAGCCCTGAAGCCCTGAACCCGAAACTCTGTACACCCTAAAGTTGCAAAGCCCTGCACCCTAATCAGCCTAGCAAGCCTAAGCCTTAAAGGCCCTAAAGGTCTAAACCCTAAGCCTTAAACCCTAAAGCCCTAAAGCTCCAAAACCACCCAAGAAACCTTCAGTCCTAAACGGCCCTTTAAAGCCCTAAATCCTAAACCGAACCCCGGACCTCACAGCAAGGCTCTGAAGCCACCGCCGCCCCGAATTTAGGGGTTGAAGATGTTGGGAGGATGAGAATCGTTAGATTAGGCCAGGTAGATCCCAAATGCGGTGATCATAGATAGAATTTAGGGTTTAGAGTTTAGAGTTTAGGGTTTATAAGGGTTTAGAGTTTAGGAGTTAGGGTTTCGGGTTTAGGAGTTTAGGGTTCTCACCTGCGTTCACCCCACCCGTTGTGGAGGCCCTTAAGGCCCTGAGCCCTAATCTCTGCAACTCAGCCTGGAACCTTGATGACTTGGCAGGCATGGTGTTTACAAACAACGATGAAATCCAGGCCTTCTTCATCTTTTCAGCGGGAAGCCCCTTGGAGAGATACAGCCCTGAACCCTAAGCCCCAAGCCCTAAACCCTGATCCCTAACCCACACCCTCCATCTCAAATGTTGTCCCTAGGAGAACTTTCTGTTATCTCAATCCGAGATTCCAAGACGTCGACTTTATCCCATCTTGAATTGCCCCTTCGTGGGTTCCTGCATCCTACACCCGGGACTCTAGCCCTGAAGACTTCGCAGCACTATCCCCTTGTAGTTTCGGCACCACTACCCATGGGCTCCATGGTAGTTCCTTGTTTGTGGTTTATATTTAAGATCCTACAAGGCAGGTAATCCCAAAAAGGAGCTACTATGGAGCCTATGGGTATACTTTCTCACGTCCCTGAAACCTTGTTCTATCTATTCAGCCTAACCCGTACAAATCGAACTCTCCCAAGGCCCATTGCTAATCTGTTCTAAGTATTCCTACTCATTATCCATAGGCTCCATAGTAGTTCCTGTTTGGGGTTGTTATTTCGGATTCTATAAGGTAAGCCCCAAAAAGGAACTATATACTATGGAGCCTATGGGTAAAGCCCCGTTAATTGGGCCCGAAAACTTCGGGTCCTGTTCTCGGGGACCTGGCCTGGGTTTCGGGTTCAGGGTTTATGCACTACTTTCGCAGCCCTCGCATCCATGCAGGATGCATGCAGACTTGTTGTGTTTGTTTTGCTGGGGCCGTGTTTTGTTTTAAATATCTTTGGCACCTACAAGGCTATGTTTCTTCGATGCCTGCGAGGTCGACAGCTGGAGAGTTGTTCTTGGCATGTCCGGGCTGTGCACGTTTTTAACTGCTGCTACAAGGCTGTTCCAGATAAGGGTTCGATTGAAGTCACCTACCCATAGGCTCCAGAGTAGTTTCTTTTTGGGATTACCTCATAGGATCCTAAATATCAACCACAAAAAGAAACTACTATGGAGCCCATGGGTACCCCAATGGCACAGGGGTCTGGGGTCTGAATGCTTTGGGGTCGCAGGTTGCAGTCCTACATGAACCTGAGTCTGCTGCGCCTTAGCCGCGAGACCGACCGAAACCCGATACAACTTCTTGAAAGAAGCCGGTCGGTTCTATGACACCTGGCCTCAAACCTTAAAGCCCCTATACCAACAAAAAGCAGGACCCTCAACTCTAAACCCTAAACCCTCAACCCCAAACCCTAAACCCTAAACTGTGGTTTCGACTCTGAGGCTATGAAGAGCTCTGGAAAAAGCACGAGTCCATGTCGCCACCGGAAGAAGTCTGCCTCAAACACAAGCCCCATGGATTGAATCTGGCTGAAGGGTGCAGATTGATGGGGTTTAGGGTTTCGGGTTTAGGGTTTACCCATAGGCTCCTAAGTAGTTCCTTTTTATGGCTCATATTTAGAATCCTATTGGGGGTTAGAGGTGCTTTTGCGGGCCGGAGGGTTTCGGTGTTGGAGTTGTTCGGGATGGGTTTAGGGTTTGATGTTCAGGTAGGAGTGGTTGTTGGCTTATTGTGCTGTGGACCGGGTAGTGTTCTGAACACCTTTGGTTCATGGGGTTTAGGGCATTGCATTTCATGTAGCAAGGATCCTGTTATTTGGGATCCAGATCAGCGTCCGTTGTTTCTGGAACCCCCTTATGGCTTCTGAGAAGGCAAGTTCTTCAATCACGTTTAGCTGCAGACATTGCCGAGCCGAGTTCAAGACTCTTGGGGGGCGACTGACGAAAAATCCTTCCACTCTCAAGCGATCCTCGCTCCCTGTACGTTTGGGGCCCGGACCGGCAATTGCGGTTGGTACGGCCGAAGCCCTGGCTATAGTTGCTTTTGGGATTGCCTTTCGCAAAGTTCAGCAAAATCCTGAACCCTACCTTAGACCCCGCCCTGTACCCCTAAACCCTGTGAGCCTGCTGAGGTACACCACTGTAAACAAGTCGGTTCGCATGACCAACATCCAGGGGGCCTTGATGCACCCCCAGCTGGCCGTGATGATGCCTGGTTCTATAGCGTTCCCTTGAGTTCGACAGGATTTCTTGTTGGGTTCCCTAAAGGGAATTATAGCGGATCCATAAGGGGCCCTTAGGGGGTTCTATTGGGTTTTGCAGAGGTTCAGAAACGGGCCGTTAATTGTCAGAATAGGAGTTTGGTGGTGTGATGTGGCATCAGCTTTTCGGGATGATGGGGATCTGGAGCAACGAAGAGTATGTGGGGTGCAGGGTTTTTGGGCTTAGGCTTCCGGTTTTGAAGTTATTCGTAAGGGTTTCGCAACAGCTTTAGTTAATGATGCCTGAAGCCAAGGTCACGATTCAGGGTTTAGTTGAAAATTCCAGGTTCGGTTGTGCCGTGGGCGCTTGGGTTGAGGCTTGAGGGTGCAAAGGTGAGGATGGACGTCCTCAGACTTCAATTTATCCTCTGGCTCGACTTGCCTACTGCCTTGACCTCTGTACCCTGTTGCAGCGGGAGAGAACGTTAGCATTCTGTGGTGTTTCTATACACTCAGTCCAGGTAGCAAGCTTTGAAGGTTTTGTTTCACAACTTATGGTCTAGAGCTTCACATTGGAGGGTTTGAATATTCAACAAAGGTGTGTTCCTTACAGCCCCATCCTGGATGCACTATGGTGCTCCTCCTAATCGAGAGGGTCCCAACACTTAGAACTCTCACAAACCCTTAACAAGGGAACCCGGGAAGAACCTTAAACCCATTCAAGGCTTATCACACCCTTAGGCCCTAAACTCCCTAAACCCCAAACCCTAAACCCCTCAACCCGAAACCCCTAAACCCTACACCCCTATACTAAACCCCTATGCACCAGGTATACTCCACACTGAGGGTCGAGGTTCGGTTCGCTGTAGCCTCAGCCCTAACTCCTCCGAGAACGCCCAAAGCCTCAAACCCTGAACTCTGAACCCCTTGGCCCTATAATCTGAACCCTTTTGGCCTATAATCTGAACCCTTTTGGCCCTATAATCTGAACCCCTTGGCCCCATAATGAACTCTGAACCCTTTTGGCCCTATAATCTGAACCCCTTGGCCCTATAATCAACTCTGAAACCCTCTGTCCCCATAATCTGAGCCCTTGCGCCCTATATTACGCTTTGAACCCCTTGGCCCTATAAACTTTCAAACTGGAGCTCCCCCCGAGAAGGAAGGCCCTGCACCCCTACCAGCCTGTCAACCTGAAATCCTCTTAACTCAAGCGAGCCCTTACACAAATGACACGGAAGGCCCCCCTTAGCTGACGGTTTTGTAGGGACTTTGGCCATGCGAATGTTGCGGGCTCGCGCGGACCTGTCCGTTGAGTGCTGAGCTGCAGCCTTATTCTTCCTCACAACATGCTGGTCTGCAGCTATGGGTTTCGACCAAGCGATCGCCCTTAGTCTGGGAAGAGTGGTATGGTGGAGAACGATCCCGGGTTCGCCTCTTCAAGGCCCATGCTATACTGGTAAGATCTTGTCGGGACTGCCTCTCAGCTGGCCGCGCTGTTGGGCGCATATTCAATAATTTCGGGCAGCGTCGCTTTGACCCATGTGGGTTTCAACTTGGGACTATTCGGTGCCCAGGTCCTCACCTCTGTCATCAAGACCGATCTGGACGGTTTAGTGTTTAGGGTGTACCCATGGGCCCCTAAGTAGGTCCTTTTTGGGATTACCTTATGGGATTCTAATTATATAAACCACAAAAAGGAACTGCTGAGGGGCCTATGGGTAGGGTTTAGTTTTTAGGGTTTAGGATGTCGCGGCGCCTAGCCGTCTGCTCCCTTACTCTAAGTTGGCAGTTCTCCCCGAGCTCCCCGAGGCTTTAGCTCCTATGTCAACGCTGTCCTGTTGCTAGACCCTAAACACCGGAAGGCTACGATAGTCCACAGTTTCAGGGATCTGCACAGAGCCTCCAAGACCTCTAAAATCGGGGTTCCTTTGTGGTTTTCTTGAGGCTTGTTTACATTAGGTTAGAGGGGATACACCTTGCAGCATAGGTGGGGGGCTTAATTCAGGGTTTGAGGTAGATGACTTAACGTAAGAATGGGTTTCAGTTCAGGAGGGCGCTAAACCAGAAGGGACAGGGTTCAGGATTTATGCTTTAGGTTCCCGAAAAAAAAAGCCCCTAAGCCGCTGAAGCCGAACCCGGGGGGCGCCAGGAACGACCGCATCGACCAGCACAACGAGATGTACTATTACCTCGTGAGGTCTGGAGGGGCCTGGGGGTGCTATATACCCATAGGCCCCTAAGTAGTTCCTTTTTGGGGATTACCTTATAGACTTATAGAGTTCTAAGTATAAGCCATAAACAGGAACTACTTAGGGGCCTATGGGTAACCCTGAACTCGCATTCGTATTCCGAGTGTTGCCTGCAGCCACACTCTTTCCAGGACGACTTCCGAGAAGCTTGAGGAAGTCTGCGGCAAAGATGCCAGCAAGCGCCGCTTGAAAGGCACTAAATCGCCAGCTGAGGGCTCCATGCCCACATGGGTAGTTCTCTAAATTAGGGTCCCGTTGAGGTCCCCAACATAGTACGGCACTGTTGTAGAAAGGACAGTACGGCACCGTTATAAAACGGACCCCATGAGGGACCCTACTTTGGAGAACCACCCACTTCAGAAGTCTTGGGTCTACGGTTCTGGCCATACGTTCCGTGACATGGGGCTGCTTGGGAATTGAAACGATCCCAAAGGGTCCAAGCACCATTATAGTAGGTCCTTAGTAGGTATTTGGGCCCCCAAAAAATTATGCTATACTATTACTTGGACCCCTTGGGGATGTGGGCTTCCTTCCTTCGCGGACGAGGAGGTCCGCAACCTGCATCTTAAGCGCAAGCAGACCTCGAAGGCATGATGGAGCCTCAAGATTGGCACATCATTTTGGGGTTTAGGGTTTAAGGTTAGTGTTTAGGGTAGGGTTCATGAATAATATTGTTATAGTATAAGCCCTCCGAGGCCCTAGTCTAAGCCCGGAAGTACATCTCAAACCCAAACTGAGCTGGACCTCTCACACCTGGAAGACATATAGGCTCTCAGAACAGTAATATTGGCCATGAAAGGCAAACTGAAATCCTAAGCCCTACCTAGAGTCTCCGTTGTAGTTCCTTTTTGGGATTTCCTTATAGGATTCTTAATATAAGCCACAAAAAGGAACTACTTAGGGGCCTATGGGTAGTCTCTAAGCATGCAAAAACCTCTGGGCACGATCACCCATACACAAAACCTTGTAAACCCTGCATCGCATCCCTCCGACTCATGGAAAAACCGTGTGAGAACCGTAGAACCCCAGCGACCGCCCAGGAATCGAGTTCATCGCGCAGGCTCACAGCCTCGTGGGCCCTGTCTACGACTCGCTGCAAATCCGCATCCTCGACAAAGACGGTCGCGGGGCAGCATTTAACGGATGAGTGCAGACCACAGTTTCGTAAACCCACCCTTGCTTTAAAGGGCTGAACTTGGGGAATCCCGTACTGTTGATGCGAAAAATCCTGCATTACCTTAAGGACCCTAAACTATGGGAATTATGGTATACTCCTTATTTTTGGGTAANNAATGCAGGATTTATATACTCAACAGGAAGCAAACCTTATCGATCAGGGGGCCTCCAGAGGGCTTAGGGTTGAGAGCCGGGGGCCTCGGGGCCTAAATGGAAAGCTTTGGGCTTCAGGGTTTAGGGCTT
>CAJNJA010008606.1:0-15344 GCA_905231915.1 Symbiodinium necroappetens
CACCACCACCACCACCACCACCTGTCATGCTCTTGCTACTGCAACTGCTGCCGCTGTTACTGCTCCTGCTGCTGCTGCTGCTGCTGCTGCCACCAGTACACAACCTTGTACGACCCACCGCCGACGGCTTCAACCTCCCACCTGCCTATTGTACTGCTCCGGTGCACGCTATGTGCAGTGCCTCGTTGCGCCATCGATCCTAAGTGTAAGCAACGGCTTTCCCCCGAAAAGTAGGTTCCCGTGCAGGGTTTAGCGGGTAAGTTCTGCGTAAGTTCCGTGTAAGTGACGTTAAAGTCGACGTTGCCACATCAAGGCCATCCCCAGATGGACATCGTCAGCAATCCAACCCCTAAGACAACCGTACGCAGCTGTACAGAAGCCCAGTAGCCGGCAGACAAGGCTCCCAGAAACTCTCAGTTAGTTCGGCCCCCGAAAGCTTTGCAACCGAAAGACTTTCAGGAAACTTTGTCAAGAATCCAACCCTAAGACGGCTTTGTTAAAAATCCAACCCTTAAGATGGCCTTAACCAGCCTTCTCCAACTACCGTGGCTTTCACGCAGCCCTGAAACCCCCTAGGAAGCCTCAGGCTCTTATTTCTAATTCCCGTAACAACTTGTCATCAAGAAGCTTGTGGCTTATATCTCAGGGTTCTAACTTGCAAAGGTATGTAAGTATGCCTTCGCGAAAGTTCCGCGATGGTGGCACGAAAGTTACTTTTTGTTCGTGAAGAAGGTCATTCCGGGATGAAGGAATTTGGATCAACAGCCAGCAGAAGAGTTACACGGGAGGGTGTTCGAAATGCACTGCCTGCATTTCGTCTCTCCCAGTTTACTAAAGAAGCGGTCGCTTCGAAGCCTAAAGCACCCCAACCCTCAATCCGTCTCAATCCCTCAAACGTCCTTCCTTACCCAAAGCCCCCACACAGAGGAGGGTGCGCCCCATCTTCCCCTCCCCTCTTCTTTACGCCGCTCCGTCCGAGGCCAACTCCGCCGCTTCGCCCCAGAGGCTCCCTTGGGAGGCCCGGCTTTCGGCTTTCGGACAGACACTCAACATGAGACGCTGGCACAATCCAGGCGCCGTTGTGATGCAAGCAAAGTACATGAACCATCGTCAGGCATACGTCAAGTAGCTTGCGTGCGCTTGCCCAAGTGCTGCATCAAGACGTACTGTACGCAGGGTTGTGGAGTAAGTTATGCCCGACGCTGCGCTTAGGATGCCGGACTCTCTGGCTGCCTTTTGGCAACTTCAACAAAGCCTTCTCATTGCCCTGATCATTGGCCGGGGTTTGCGGCCGCAGCGTAGTACAGGGGCGTTGGGTTCCACCGGTCCACTGAAGACGCCAGGCAGCAGTCGACCTCCTGCGGGTGGCCCTGGTGAGGCTCAGCAGTGGGAAGTCGTGCAATTGGGCTTTAAAGTTATAATCGCTTAATTATCGTCGGAATCATAAACTGGCCGAGCAGTGTCCTTTGCATGTCCGTTCAGACGGCCGAAGGCCAGGACCGGCAAAGCCCAGAGATACCCTCGGCATCGGTATACTCAAATCCTACTTTCTTAGTACCCTCAACCCTCAACCTAAACCCATCGAAACCAATACCGCCAAAGCCAATAATCCATAATTATCTACTAATACTCTATTTCTTTTTGGGGCCTGTAGGCTTGTTGAGATCGACAGCGCCGTCGACAACGCAGCGATCAGCTGCTGCAGCCTGCGAGGCCGGGGTCAAAATGGGGTTCGTTGACAGATCCTGGCTGAGCGCGCTATTCGTTTCCAAGGGATTAGGGTAAAAAGGGTTTGCGTCCACAGCACAGGCGTCTCGGTTCCTCGCATATGCATAGCCCAGGTGTCAAAGGGTTTAGGGTTTAGGGTCTCGTGCCTCCTTGCAAGGCTCTTTGCTGGGATTTTGGAGAGGCTGGCTTCGTGGCTGTAGGGTTGCACAGTTCTCCAGTGACTGAGCTTCTGATGGGGCTCTGCACTCCTTCATTGCGGAGCTCAGACCTTGAGGCTTACTTACTTTGAGTTTCTCAGGAACGGGGCGTTTGGCTTTAAGCTTTGGGGCTTGTGACTTGTTTCTGAGCAGTGATGAAGCCTGTTGGGTCAGAGCCGGCCGCCACTACATTACTGGTCGCATTCATTGCAACCAGTGAAGATCCGCCAAGAGTGTGAGTGCGGAAACCCGGCAGGAGATTGGTGCCGCACTTCTTTACTCCTGTCGCGGCTGCGGGCCCCGGACAACCTCTCGCTCAGCTTCGCTGCTTCGGCTGAGAGTGTGGGATTTCGAGCGTTGGAAGCTTGGGCCATGTAGGTGCTCTGCTTGCAGTCTGTCTTTGCCTGAGTCAACAGGAGCTCTTGTGCTTTGATTGCGGTTTAGACTTTCTTTTTGTCGGACCTTTTTGTTGCGGTTCGGCGTCAGCGTGGTGGCACCTGACATCTTTCGCTGCGCAACCTCAGACCTTAGCTTGGGCTTCCATCGAGAAGCCCTGCGATGCGACAAGCCCTGAAGCCCAAGCTCTGGCTATGATTTTCGTTTGAGCAGTTGCGAAGGGATCAAAGGCGCGGGGGCATCAGGAGGATTTAACCGGATTTTTCGGCCGTCCGAGGATTTAGGTTAGGGTTCGGGGTTTACGATTTGGCTTTTGAGGTGTCATTCAGAACAGGCCTGTAGACCAAAAACGCATGTGTTCTGTTCGCCCTGATGACCAATTTTTCTTACTCGACAGTGCACGTTTGTTTCTGCGGAGCGCTACTCAGCGTTCTTACTGTGAAAAGAGAGGCTGCCCAAAATTCAGCACACACCGAAAGGCTCACAGAACCTACTTCGCCTCGATCCTCAAGCATTTAACCGTTAGCGTGTCTTTGACTACCAGCTTCCGCCAAACTCGACCACTCAAGGCCGATTAGTTTACCCTGATCCCAGCGCTACGTGTAAGGCCATTGCCAGCTGCGCCACGGCTTGTGAGGACGCCGCACGAGCTTTGAACGCCCCCAACCCTGTAGTGCCCTTCCGCCCCTCATCATGTCCCATGTTTGATGTTTCCTCAACCCCAACGCCACTCTCGGGTTGAGGGAACGGGGAGGCCGGGCAGGGAAGGTGTTGAGTTTCCTTGCTTTGGAGAGGAGCCGCTTGTTCCGTAGAGTTTAAAACTGAATGTATTCAGAGTACACCCCCTCACCCACCTATACCTTGATTAATTTGTATGTTTCTTTTGTGGATGAGGTCTTCGATCGGGCTTTGTGCTCAGAGATGAGGTCCTCTACCCTGGACCACTGCAAGGTAGTCCAGAAAACAGTGTCAAAGATACTTGTAGTTCTTTGGAAGTCCTCGAATTCCGTCGACGGCGTTTCCGTCCTGTTGAGCACCAGCTTCCTCAGCCTAGCTCTGCTTGCCAAACAATGATTTACATGAGCTTTCGCCGGCTGTCATCACCACCAGCAATATCTGTATCTTGTGTAAGATGCAGCTAGCCGACGCTTTAAGCCGTCGTTTGGCTCAAGTAAAATGTGTGTGCATTCTGGCTGTCTTGCCTACAAACATAGTACGGTTATCAGCCGTAGGTCTCACCAAGGTAGTCTAGAAGAAGTTCGCAATGGAACCAGCTCCCGCAAGCCCTGCAGACATACCTCACTCGACAACCGAGGAGGCACCTTCACTTCCTGCTATGTCCGTTCAGGAGGTGGCGCCGATCAGTTGGCCTTCGCTCCCCGAGTCCGAGAGGGTGAACCTACGATGCCGGTGACTGAAAGGTCGCTGGCACTGCTAGGAATGGACGACCCAAGAAGACGAACGGGAGGTGCGATTTCGGAATGGGATTATGTTACTACACCATCCCCTGCATTCGCAACTCTAGCGGGCCGCCAGCAGCTGCAACTTCGTTGATTTATTCACCCAATGAGATTTCACACGTGCCGAATTTCTCCTACCATCAAGTCCTTGCACCGATCCTCAACCAACAGGTCCTTGTTCAGAACGATACAGGACCAGCTGTTGCCGCACAAGCCGAAGCCAGGCATTCGGCAAACATGAATGAAAGAAAGGAACAATTTGGGGAGCAGTTTGTCAGGCTTCAGCATGAGGCAATTTCGAGTGCATCAAGACTCAGCTTCGAGTTTCTTCAAGCCGAGAGCCGTCTTCAACATCACACAGAGGCAGTTAAAGCAGCCGGCGAAGGCAGGGCTAACAAGCCTTCTGAGGAAGTTTCTCAGATGCGTAGAAACGCCATGGATGTGAAGCTCAAGCTTCACCACGCCGAGACAACTGTAGGCTGTAGGTGTTGATCAGGCGAACTTCCGACAGCGAGTTTGACATTTTGCGAGTGCGTTGTGTCCAAGGACACATGGGCGAGTTAACGTCTGACCTCACTGACGTGAAGGGCACCCATGAGGCGTTACACACTTTCGTGGATTGGGACGCCAGTCTAACGAGTAGGCGGAAAATTTCGCCTTACGATATCAACTCAGTTGCTTTCGAGAAATTCCCTCACGAACTGGGCTACCACGGCACGTACATGCGCAACTTCGTTGACATCGTCAGATATGGACTGGTGTCAGGAGGTTCAGCGCGCCACGAAAGTGGTAGCAGGGCTTTTTGTCATGATGGGCAAAGACCCTGCATGGCTCAGACAGGACAACGCTGGCCTGCGACAGCCAGCTGAAATCGAGTTTGTGATCGATCCACAGATGGCAGTCCGAGACGGGTTAAGCTTCTGGAGACCCGATCCGGATCATTGGAAACGCGAGAGCCAGCTGATATCGAGTTTGTGATCGATCCACAGATGGCAGTCCGAGACGGGTTAAGGCTTCTGGAGACCCGATCCGGATCATTGGAAACGCACGACTGGGTGTCCAATAAGTGTTTTGTCTACGCTTATCATCGCGGTTCGTCCGAGCCCATGTGGATGAACCAGGCTTTCCGTCTCAGAATCGACAAAGCAATGGACAAATGGGATAAGCAGACTGTCCAGGCCTTCGACCCAGTCGAGAGCCTCTACAATCAGTACAACTGTTTCTTGGGTTTGATTGATGGCTCCTTGAACGACCAGACTGGCGACTGGGCACCCATGGCCATCGACAGCAAAGTCCCGCTCGACACTGCGTCCAACCACCTGACGGAGGTTCATGGAGTGGAGATCAAACATCGGGATACGAGGGACGCTCCTGCGGACAACGCGGATGGGAAGTTTGGGCTGTGCCTTACTGTTTGGCCTTCCATGGAAGGTAGGCGAGCAAAGCCTTTCACCAGGCGAGAGCCTCGTCACTGGATCAAGCAAGAACTTTTCGCTTTCCCAGGATTTGTTTGCAGTCAATGCAACCATGCCTATTTCGACGGGAAGATTGAATGCCAGTGCTGTACAATCGCCTCGGTTACTGACCTCTCCGTGATCGCGGAGCCAGATCGCGTGAGAAGGCTCGCCACCCGAGAAGGCAGGCTTCCCCACATGATCGACTGGCAACCCTCACCAACGTGTTCGACACACGGGGCAAGAAGATGAGCAGGTGGAGAGGGTGCCTCCACCATCTGAGCCAAGATAGTCAACCAACACAAGCAGGCCGAGAATAAGTTTAACACGACACCGCAGGATCGCATGAACATTGGTCCCCTGCAGGCCCACAACTTTGCAAAAGCTGGTTTGAGCTCCTACACCATTGAGGCTCTCCAGCGCTTCGCTGACGTGAGGCTGCCCAATCCGCTGGGATAAGGGCAAAGGAAAAGCTTGCGTTCCTATGGGTGCCTGGTCAAGCGGAAATCGACCTCTTGCGGAGTGTCTGATTTGCTTTCATGATCGCTTCTGCACGATCGACGAGAATGCAGTTCTCATCAAAGCAGCAACGTCGAACCAATATGAGTTCTCGTTGCTTCAGCACGATGGGGACAAGTATTTCGTGATGCAGTCAGAAGTTCTTGCTATCATGGGCGAGTTGGCCACTTTGTTCGAGAAGGAGCTCCCAAAGAGCCGCAATCCGAACGAGCGGGAGTATCCAAAGCTGACCTTGGGTCGTGAACTGGCTCTGCCTCCTGGAGTTGAGAATCTTGTGCGACGCCAGCTCAACGAGCTTCTCGCGAACACGCCGTACCACCAACAGCGGCCCGAGTACTTCATGGACAAGGTGATTGAGATGAGCACAGCGGCGAACAAGATCGCCGCCCACCGGCTCCTCCGAGTGCTCTGCCAACAAGGCGCGGTCGCAGCTCCGACGAGCGTGCCAGCGCTTGCTCTGCTGCCGACCGGAACAGGACACGTTCCCCCACATTGCAAGGAATCGGCCCACTGAAACAAGCATCAGAACGAGTGGAGCCGCCTTCTTAGAGGATAGGCAGAAGGAGTCGGGAGCCGGATCTTCAAAAAAAGTGCGTCCACCGGCTAACCGCTAACCCACCGCCTCGACGTGTGAATCGTGATCCTTCCAGACTGGTCAGCTATGGCCACAGGCGGAGCATTTGGCACCTCAGCTCCGGAAACGGATGCTCCAGTTCCTTCATGGGCTGAATCTCATCGCAGACGCTCAGCTGATCCAGTCACTTTCGGACCCTTCTTCACAACGCAAGGGGTCCCGGAACGAGAGGTCACGGCTCGCCAGGTCACTGCAGACTTCTTCGATTAACTGCAGACTGCAGGACTCCTGTATCCGAACTTTAGGCTTGGCTGCGACCCGGCGGGCGAAATCATCGACCCAACTTTGGCTCGTCGGCCTGAATGGAACAGAGTCGACGCATGCCAATGGGCTGTTTTCGCTGCATGCACAGAGACGATTATCCAGCCTGAGCATGTGATAAATGTGCATCCATCTCATGTCAATCTCCACGGCTTCACCAGCTGTCACATGTGCAACGGTATCTGGCAGGTTGCAAGCACGAAAGATACAACCACAGGACTGGGTGCAGAGATCGTCAATATTGATGGCGAAATTTTCTTTCGCGGTCATTGCGTCTGGACTTGATTCACCTCCCTAACGGGACGGTATCCTGAGCAAATCTTAAATACGCGTTTCACTAAGTGAAGTGAACTTTTCATCGTTTTGGCGCCACCCTGACAGGTCGGCCGCATTCTCGACTGAGCAGAGAAAAGGGTGAAGATGACCTGTTCATTTTTTTTTGTGAATTCGTTGGCGTTACAACGTGATGTCACCACGACGGCTTAACAGCTAGTCTTTCCTTACACCAGTGCCTTCGCCTCTACCATTGACTAAGACACGCGGGGGGTGTATTTCGTGTTAAATGCAGCTAGCCTACGCTTGTAATCCGTCGTTTAGCTCAAGTAAAATGTGCTTGTGCATTCTGGCTGTCGTGCCTGTAAACATAATATCGCCAAACCAAGCCTCGTACGTACGACACTTTCGGGCCCGAAGTTCTGTAGGTGCGAGGGTTGGTACCCCAGTACAGTAGCGGGCAGGAACAAGAACCAAGCTTGCGCAGGAACATCCATCTCGTCGGCGGCAGGGACAGAAAAAAATATTAGGACTCTTTAGGCTCCGAGCGTCAAGCCCAAGTCCCACATCCCTTCACTCTGGCCCCAGACGCGGCCCATGAATTCTTATAAATCGTACAGATGCAGTCACCACTGCCAACGGATTCCAAGCTGGGCGAGATCCAAGCATCTTGAGCACGAATGTTTCACTGCTCGAGCTCATCCTATCACTGGAAGTCCGCTCCAGACACAAAGCATCCTCACCTCGAAGCCTCCCTAAAGCACCAAAACGCCTACCCGTGCGCGCGGGGGGTTCTTCCTATCGGCCCAAGAGCTGCACACCACAAAAACAGGACCCCTAGCCCACCTAGCCCACGTAGTCCGAAACAATTTAGGATCCTGAGGGCCCTCCTAAGGATCCGCAGGGCACTATGGAGGGGCCTTAGGGCCCCAAGGATCCTTAACACAACGTTTAGGGCAGTTTAGCCTTGGGATGCGGCGCCTACGGCCTGGCAGCTGGCCTGGGGGTGGCGGGAGAGGACGGGGAGGCTGGGACCATTCCTTTCTTTTTAGAGGGCCCTGCGGGTCGGGGCTTTAAAACCCTATGGGAAGACCCTTGGAGCAACAGGAAGGACAGGAAGGGGGAGGCTGGGACGATGAGGCTTCCAGGGATAAGAGCAGGGTTTTTGCGAGTGTTCGTTTGCTGATTTCGAGAGTCTTTGCGGGAGAGATGTCGAGGGTCCATTCTGTGTTTGCTATCTGGGATTTGCTTGTTTTACAAGATCGGGTTCTTGAAGGAGACTTCTTTCGGCAGCAGAGGCAGAGGTGTTGGAGGGGGAGAGTTTACATGTCTTGGCGATTGGAAGGTTCTGAGGTTGGGGCCTAGACGGGTTTCGTGGCTGCAACGCAGAGCCCTCCAAGCCCAAAGCTGGATCTTTTTGAGGCGAGACAGCAGCAATCACCTGAGTGAGGAGAGCACATGAATCACTGCGCATTCCCATTCTGGCTTTAATTCGAAGTTGAAGAACCCAGTAAAGCACAAGCCTCTCAGCGCTAACTGGTCCCAAGCTTCAGCCCTGAACACCCCCCAAGCGAAGGCCTAGAAGGATTTCTTTGAAAGCCGTAAATGGGGGGTGGCCGTAGTTTTAGCCTGAAGCCTCGGCGCCTCCACAGGGATGCTTTCCATCCCACGGCCGGCCTCACGGCAGGCTGTCAAGGGTAGGGTGGACAGGGCGGACAAAGTGTTGCGGGATTGGGAATCCGAAGTCCGCAACTCTATATGAACTGAAGCGGACCGACAGTAAGCCGATGATTTCTAGCCGAGGGCTTTGGATATCCTCCGCAAAGCTCCGAGGCTTCAAAAAGAGGCGCAACAATGTATGTTCATGGACTAGTTGTCCTATGTCCTATGTCTTCAAGATGTCCACAGGCCAGCCAGGTCAGCAGCACTCTTTGTGGTTCTGGAGGCGATGTTCGAGCTTAGGGACCTTTTGGACAGGTTTAGGTTTAGTGCCCAGTCCCTTTGTAGACCCTGTGCACCTTGGCAGCTCTAGCTGGGCGCGCGCAGCTAGAGTCGTGGATTCGAGGAAGTGCCCCAATGTAGAATTCAAAACCCAGAAGATTCTGGCATATCCGAGGCATCAGACAACAGTAGTGAAGAGTGTGAGCCTCGAGTGCTCCAGGATGTTGGCATGAGCATCATGCTGGAGCTGCCTGCGTGGCAGCAGCAGCCCGCTGCCTGTCGAAAGCCGTTCATTTGTTTGATGCCATACGGTCGCAGACCTTTGCCAACAGACATCCGTTAAGAATGTCTGTGTGGGGAGCTACGGAGACGGAGACAGTCCATCCTCCCTAACATCCATTTAGCTAAAGTCGGTAAGACACCGATACCAGGCCGGGGCGGTTGTGGGCTGCGTGTGTTGATGGCTTTCCTCCAGCCGGACGTTGGGGGGAATCCCTCTCGAGCAATTCCAGAAGAAAGGACAGCGACGGAGACAAAGACGAAGTTAATAAACATCCAGATAGGGAGCCATTCAAACAAGGGCTTAAACCCCGTGGAAATGAGACGAATCAGATCGCACCTTCGCGCACCCGGATCTTTTCGCAGTGGAATCGCACAGGACTCGATTTAACAGTGCAGGGCTTCGGCCATGAATGCGCAACCTTTTGACTGATACCTGTCCCTTCCGTGCCACGGCAGGTGGAGATGATACTTCGTTGTCAGAAGCTTATGGACATGACCATGTTAACATCAGGATACTCTGAAACCGGCAAAATGAAAGCTTGAACCTTAATCCGGCGACGCCAACGGTGAATTCGGACAGAGATGGAGCCGAAGAGAGAAGAGTGACACAGAGAGCAACATGGTGCAGAGTTCTGACCATAAGTTTATGTTGATTTGCTTGTGTTCTCCCTCCCTGACCGGTGTGTTGAATGCCTATGCGCCCGTTGGAATTCTGAGAAGCCGCAAAAAAACCTTTCGGAAACCCCCATGGCATCTGTCAATCGGAGGAACGGCTTACATGGTCGCTGCAGGAGTTCGTTTAGAAGAGTTGTCTTGGAAGGGGATCTTCAGCGGTTACGGCCGGGGCGCACCTCCGCGTCCGACCGATGCCTTCTGGAGTCTGGATTTCATGGCTTTCGCGATGCAGTCATCTTGCAAGGTTCCTCAAAGCACCTGTGCTGCACATGTCCTTCTAGAGTTTGGGCCACGTCTGTTGTTGGCCACTTTGTCGTGGCAGTCATGTCGCCCCTTTCAGCCGCATTGAGCAGCATGCATCTGTAAAACTGTGCATGCATCTGTAAAACGGTTCTACGTGGAAGCCCCTCTGCGGAAGCTGCAACTGCTTGTGCTTCCGATATTGTAGTTACATGACGACATTGATGGTCATGGTGGTGGTGGTGGTGGTGGTGGTTGTGGCGGCGGCGGTGGTGGTGGCTGTGGTGGTGGTGCTGGCGCTGGCGGTGGCGGTGGCCGTGATGGCGGTGCTGGTGGCAGTGGTGATGATGACTGCGACGGCTGCGATGCTGGTGATGTCAGGACGTGCGTGCGGCTCGGTAAGCTAGCCTTAGTAGCAACATCAAGAGGACGAGCTCACACCGGAAGTCCCCGAGCTCTCCCCGATGGGCAAGCTTCGCCCCAGAACGCCCCAACCTTTGCTCAGCTGATCCCTGCGCTTTGGGAGGAGCTGGCCGGAGCAGGTCGAGAAGACCTAGCCGACCTGGTCCTTCAGCTGGTGCAAGAGGAGCCTGCGACTGCAGAAGCTTTGTGCAACATACTCTCTCTTGAATGGTCAAGTCCTAGTCAGATCTTTTTCGCATGTGACAGACTCTTAGCCGTCACCCCGATGCCTCGATGTCCGTTTCGGCGTACCTTTGCTTGGAAAATAATGGGAGTCGTGGCCACTAAACTAAACTCGCCTCACCCCCTGGCCTTGCCATCCGGTGCTGGGCTGCACTCGCCGAAAGGTCATGGAAGAAGGGGTGCAAGTCGGGCTCTCGCTCGGTGGTCTTGTGATGGAATCGGTGGCAGTGGGGGCGGGGGCTGGGGATTCTAGTGACAGCAAGACGCAGCAAACATCCACGCTAAGCACATCACAGCACCAGATCCTTTGCTTCGACCTGAAATGCAGGACGGCTCCGTTCCGCTGAGCACAGAGCAGTGCAACATCTGCAACTCAAGCCGCATGCAGGTCACTCATCCTCATCCGGAGGCCTGTGGTGACTGGTCCTGGAACTTCAATGTCTGATATGTCTCGGTTCGATGTGTATACAGAATATATACACACACATGCACATACATGCATGCATGGATGGTGTAGTGCAATGTAATGCGACGTAGTGCAATGTAATGTATTGCGATGTAGCATGATGCAGTGTTATGTGTTGCAATTAATTCAATGCAGGGGGCGCAGTGTGGTGCAGTGTAGCATCATGTAATGCATCGTAATATAGTGCAAGCTGGCCCGTGCCGGGTCGTGTCATGAATCCCCCTTCTGTAGATAAATGCACATAGTTTTCAAGCCAGGAAAGGTTGAGGTGGCAGAACTGTTCTTGCTGATCTAAGGTTGCCATAGTTTAGAGGCGTCTGAGAGGTTCCAAACTTCAAATCCTCTTAATTGCCTCAAACCCTGGCTCTGCGGTGTGGGGTCAGAGGCATAAACGCCCATGGCATCGCAATGAAATGGGACTCGGCATTGAAAATCCTGTGCCTCCACGGCATGGATTGGCGTTTGAAAGGGAGGTTGCTTGAAACTGAGTTCTGGGCCTCGCAAGATTGGGGCTATGGGAGCCTCAAGCTGCATGTTTTGAAGGCGACGTGGCACCATGCACGCACCAGACAATTCGCGAAGATCCAAAGCTTAGCAAAGCCCCGGTCTAAGGCGGGACATGTCAGCCTGGCTCCTCCCTCCCAACTCGAGGAGCCTCTTTGCTGAAAAGCTTTGGGGACCAGCTCGGTGTTGAAATTCCCACAGAAGTTTTAGACCACGAGCCCTTGGCGGACGGAGCCATTTGAGGTGCGATCGGTCGGGTGCATACAGGAACAGAAACTGCCAGCTGCTATCATCACGTTGAGGGCTGTTTGAATTTGGCGTTCCCGTTGAAGCGCAACGTCGGTACCCCTGGTCGTCCTGCAAACCGTTGTTGGTGGAGTCGGAAGTTTTGCGGCTTTAACATGTAGATAGATCGATGCACTGATTTTTTCGTGGCATTCCTGGCAGTGATAGCAAGAATGCAAGTAATAATTGCTCGAAAAGCAAAGAGCTTGTGATAGGATGAGCAGGAAATCAGCAGAAGTACTCCGAATCGAAGGTTTCCATACCTACTCAACACATAGCCAAACTGTCTTTATTCCTTCTTGCTGGGAACCGGAAACCCAGAGCCTTTGCGCAATGTGAAACCTGAACCGTCTTCTTGCCTAGAGAGGCTTTAGCTCCTTGCTCCCCAGCGTAAATCGCGCTGGAGAATGGGAGCTGTCGCTTAGCCTCTTCGAGGCTCCCCGGTTTTTTCTTGGGGAGGGCTTAAGGGCCCGGCGCGAGTCGAATGGCCAGTTTTTTTTGCGGCCACTGTGGATGGAACTCACTGTCATTTGTGGCGTGATTCCCCGATATTCCCCGGCCCAGGGCTGAGGGTCTTGCAACCACTGCAAATTTCGAGTGCCTTGCTGCTCAGTATCGAAGTCTTGCTGTTTAGCCGTGCGTCGTTACTTGGCAGGAGATGGTCGTTGTACGAGCCGAGCAAGATGCCACCCCGGCTGCAAGAGTTTGAGGTGCAGGTTAGGGTGTGGAACAAGAATGGACAACACACACGAAAGGTCTCGCATCTCGCATGTAGCTTAAGCTGAGCAAGCCGACAGATGGGTTCACGGGTGCTGCTTTCTGAAAGCATGCTGTCCACTCAGTAGTCATATCATATGTACCTTAACTTTAACAACCATGTGGAACATTAGTCGTCGTCCTGTAAGCTTGCAGGTATGGCCCATGAGCATACAGCACGTCAGCAGGAGCTCACTGTAGCATGCAGGCGTGCATCTGTATCTTTCTATATCTGCTGAACACGTTTTAGGTACACAGAACCTAGACTAGTCCAAGACAAAATGCTGATTCAGATATAGATACAACGACAAACTTCTGTCAGCTCTTGTAAATCCGAGTCTGATGAATCGCACTCCCGCCAGAGTGCAGTTCGTATTTTGGCACGGCTTTGGTGTGAAGAGGGTTCGATGCTTTGAGCATCACCGTGAACGTGGTGCGTCTTGTGCCTGCATGAAGCAACTACACCGCAGCGTTAATTCTTCGGTTCTTTGTCGCAGACCTTTATTTCACCGTTTTGTCTTTCGAACTATCCTCGATGCGTCGCTCAAACCTAAGACGATGCACAAACGATAGAAGGGCAGATCACAACACATGCTTCATGCGATGGCTGCATAGGTGCTTGCACACACGGGTGCGCTTTCCGCCCTGAAGCAAGGCCACCTGGTGGCATGCTGGATCCCACAGCATCACCTAATACCCAGGAAGGAATTGCGTCGGTCTGGCTGTCTTAGGTTTTAGGCTGGGATTCCTGCAGTTTCCTTTGAACACAAAGTGGCCCGAAGGCTTCATGGGTTTGCAGTGACATGGTCATATGTGCTTGGACCGGGGTGCTCAGAAAGAACTTCAGTTCGTATTTCGGTCTTGCTTCCGGACGTGAATCCTGAGTGTAAGGTTCGAGGTCAACTTTGGCAGCCAACAGCTTAACCCCAAGGCCTGCTGAGTTGTGACGATCGACTTCAAGCAGTCGCACGCAGGATTTTTGGATGTGTGTATGGCTGAGGCCAGCGCTGGGAGCAGAGCTTGCAGCACCTCGCATCCATGCAGGTCGCCGGCTGTGACGGTCTACTGTGGTCTGGTTTCAGCATCGAGGCCGTAATCCCATCTCAAAAACGAAAACCTTGGTTTCTAGGTCCTAGGCCTCGGGTTTTAGTTTGTAGGGAGAAGATAAGACCGGAAGGGCTCTGGTGCCAACATTTGTTCTGCTTTGCGGGTTTGAAGTTTGGGAGCAGCCAGAAGCCCTCCCGAAGACACTAGGCCAAAAAAGGAAACCTGACGAAACTTTAACTACATTGACATGTTGTGCAGGACAGCCGGGTGACTCCTGACGCGATCCTTGACTCAGGGATAAAGGAGAAGTTGGAAGTTGCCTACTGTGCTATCCACAGTGTGGACGACTTAGATGTTTGCCCATCTGGATTTGTGGGTCTCGGGTCACAGGGTCCTACCGAAGCTGAGGGTGCATGCTTGTTCACACTTCACCAGCGCTGTTAATGCACGGTTGCACTGGTGTCCCATTGCTTCCATGAAAGCTTTGGATTTGAGTTTGTGCTTTTGGCTCAATGTGCCCAGCTCTACCGGCCCAAATGCCCACCCCAAAAATGCGGAGTGGTTAGAGACACGCGAGAGCCACTCTTACAAGGGCGGCCATTTGCCAGGCCTAGATCACCTGGCGAAGCTTCCCACCTTCTGTCTAAACTCGGTCAGTCTGCGAAGGCGGTTGCACCCATGTAGTCACGCCATCTTCTTGCAAGCCTGTACACTTCCTTTTCCCCGAGCCCAAACAGCACCTCCTCTCGGACCTTGCCATGCGGTTCCCAGGTCTACCAATGTGACCTTTTGTAGCAGGCCCAAAGGCATCTGTCTGCCACACTTCAACTCAGACGTCAGAATCCGGGAAAGCCTGCCAAGTAACATCGTTTCCCAGTCTTAGGAACTAGTGCTCGCAGGGCTCAGTCACCAAGCACAGGCCCTGAACTGCGAGCTCTTACCAGCAGGGCTTCAAGTGTTAAGTTTCACGGTCTGCCATCCCAGGGTGTGCTACACATCGGTGATCACCGGCTGCGGCAAGGCCGGCAAGCTGGGTGCTGCTTCTTGGGTTAGGATTCCGGAGAGCCTGGCGTGAAATTGAGCATGGCCATCCTCCCTGCCCTATTCCCAGTATTCCATGCATGCTTCGAGCTTGGTACCTCTTATGCTCTGCTTCTACTGCTGCTCCTGCTGTTGCTGTTGCTGCTGCTGCCGGGCCTCCTACTCCGACTCCTACTCCTTCTACTACTGCGGCGAATGCTGCTACTACTGGTCCTAGTCCTAGTCCTAGTGCTAGGTGCCTTGCTCGTGCTAGTGCTACTGCTTGGACTAGGACTAGCACTAGTAGCTCAGACTACATGCCACACTACACTACACAACACTACTACTACTATTACTACTACTACTACTACTACTACAACTACTACTAACAACAACAACTACTACTAACTACTACTACTACTAACTACCACTACTACTAACTACTACTAACTACTACTACTACTACTACTACTACTACTTCTACTTCTACTTCTACTTCTACTTCTACTTCTGCTTCTACTTCTATTTAACTACTACTACTACTACTACTACTGCTGCTAC
>CAJNJA010008607.1:0-15343 GCA_905231915.1 Symbiodinium necroappetens
TACATACATTACATACATACATACATACCTACATACATACATACATACCTACCTACCTACCTACCTACCTACCTACCTACCTACCTACATACATACATACATACATACATACACACATACACATACACATACAGATGGCTGCATGCATGCATGTAACGTAACTACATAGCTATGCCCCCTGAGCCTTGACACCCCCCCCCCCAAATCCTAACGGGGCTTCTATGGCAACTTCCTGGAGGCTATTTGCGCGGCATCTGGCACCCGGAGTCTATAGCAGTAGAGATTTGCCGGAGCCTCGGATCGCTTGCAGAGATGCTTTAACTTGGTTCTACAGGGAGTTAGAGGGCTCTCATAAGACCTCTTAGGTATCTTAATTGGCTTCTTAGCCTGGATCTTCTGGGCTTTTATAAGGTTTCACTTTGTTGAGGCTTTCGGGTTTAATGTTCAGCATCATTCAGAGTTCAGAGCTTGTTTAGGTGTCTCTTCTCCAAGAAGGCTCTGCCCTTTGAGCTGTAGGGCATGGAGTTCATGTGCATCTTCGTCAACAGGGCAAAGGCTCTGAAACATAAACCCTTATGTGCTAAACTTGAGATTTTGAACCAAGTTTAGGCTTCTCGGGAAGTCTTTTCTGACGGAGAGCCGTTCATACCTGTAGACATCATCCGAGACTCTAAACTTCAACACTTAAACCCAGAAGCCTATGCCCGAAGCTGTAAGCCCAAAGCCTGAAACCTAAATCCCTAAATTTAAACCATGTACCCTAAATCCTTAAACCTTTGAAGCCCATGGAATCGAATGTGTTGGTAAGCCCTCAAGCAAGTAAGTCTCTAAAGCACCAAACCCCCTCAAGCCCCAGACGCTGAAGCGCAACTTCAAAATCAATCGCACACCCAGCTGCCCTGCACGCTGATAAGCCAGGCATCAGACCCTGAACCCCTGGAGCCTTGTTTCGGGTAGTATTCTGGACCCAGGTCCGCATATCCATAATAAGTATCTGTAAAAGGATGGTCTTTTGGGAGATTCCATGTATGGACCCTCTGGGTAGATGATAAATCCTAAACTCTTTAGGCAGACCCTTTGGGTAAGCTTAAGCAAGGTACCTCCTTTGGCCGCTGGCCCAGCGGCTGCGGCTCGTGGTGAATACCACTTTCAAGCAGGAACAGCTTCGACCTCCTAGGGTGTCCGAGGGTATTTTTCTTTTAGGCTTTTTTTATTATGGCGGAGTGGTGGTGTAGGCCGAGCAATTCGGCCCGTACAGTATCATGCAGCAGGAGGACCCGCTGGAGCTCGTCCGCGCTCTTCACGAGGGGCGCGAGGCGGGGCTGCGGCAACTCCAAAAGAACTGCGTGCCTTGTGAAAAGCGAGGATCACTTATGTACAGGCATTCATGAGTCAGTATGTTTTATCGATGATTTTACAAGTGTTTCTGTCGCCTGAATCGTGGGAGAGGGTGTAGGCTCCAGGCATCTTGGGTGGTTACAGAGCTTTGAGGAGCAGCTTCTACAGCAGTACATGCCGCATCCCGCAACGAGTCGCAGCAGCCTAAACCCCTACCACGAAGCCCGAGTGTCCGAATATGAAGCTATTTAATTAGGATTTGTCTTTTGAACTTGCGGTTGAAACTCCAATTCGGGATCCGCTTCAAGATCTCGCATGCCTTCCCTCATCGTCGTCATATCTGTTACTGAAAGTGGAGTCCCCATCCGTTACCACCACCATCATCATCCTGAGCTTCTTGCTCGCATGCTTAAGCTGCTTCAGGGTGTTGCAGTGCCTTTCATTGGCGGCGTTCTTGACCAGGGCTCAGCATGTAGAAGATGCAGAGCATGAGGCATGTAAGGATGTTTTTTGACTCAGACCCTAAACTTTGCATACCGACGCTGCCAAAGATCTCAGGCTCTGGCATGAAGGTTTACAGATTTTGGATCTGGTAGTTCGGGCTGCTGGCTTCAGGTTGTACGTTACAGGGTTCTACGCCATCGTAGTTGAAAGTTGTTGATGTTCAGCACAGGGTTTTGGGGGATTCGCTGTCCATGTTTCCAGGTTTAAGGGAGTCTTTAGCAAAGGGTGTTGCTTTCAATGCAATACTTAAGGCCCTAGGTTTTCCGGGAGGGTCTTTTGGAGTTGAAGATGCGTCCTCACCAGGCCGGCTGCCCATCGGGTAGGACAGAACAGACTGTGCGCTTCCCAGCATGCGATTGGTGGGGCAACTCCGCTGCGACCCTTGGACCCGACAGACGTAAGCAGTAAAATGGTGCTCAGTTGAAGCTTGTCCTGTCATAGCCAGTGCGGAGGACGTCGGGTCGTGATGCTACGGTAGGGCGTCTGCAAATTTAGAAACAGTTCTTGTAGTAAGAACGAAGCAGCATAACTAGCAAGACATGAGCACCGCATGAGCACCGGCAAGAGCCGCAAGAGCACGGACATTACTTGCAGCAGCAACAGGCTGGTCGTGACTAATTGCCAACAAGCAGCGGCGTGCATCGCGACCCTGTCTCCTAAACTCCCAATCCCTGAAGCCCTCATACATCCCAAGCTCTCATCCCCAGAACACTCATCCATGTGCCAAACCCCCATGCCATGCATACACTTCGAAGCGCTACTCCAAAAAATGCCTAAACCCCAAGCAGGCACAATCTCCGTATTCCCTGATCCTTGCAGAACCCTTACAGAACCCGAGCCCTCAGAGACCCCTTCCAGTAACCTAAACCCCAGAGCCAAATTTTCAATCCCAGCTCTCTATGAGCGGTTTTAAGGTTTGGGTTACTGGGTTTTGGTGTTTTGGCGCTTAGGGGTAAGTGCGGGGGGGCATTGGGAGCTTAGAAAGTCCATAGAAGGGGTTTTGTGGAATTTGATCGAGGGTTTTGCCGAACTCCAAGCTTGATTTTGGGCCGGAGGTCCTCGTATCATGGGATCACTGCACGATCCCAACACTCGCACAGGCGTGGGGCGGTGGGGGGGGCCGGGGGCGGGGGTCGACAGTCAGCCCAAAATCAATGCTGACGGTCTAAAAGGCTTTATAGGGTTTAGCGTGCCTACGTCGACTCTTGCACTTGCTGTCATTTGCTTCTTGCAGATGACAGCACACTCGCTTTACACTACCATATTTAACTGAGACACCCGTAAAGATACTACAGTTCAGAGTCTACCTGGAACACTGCACCTTGAAGCATTCAGAATTCTGTATTGTAAGGGGTTGTGTGTCTTTTTCAAGTTTAGAGAGTCTGGCAACCCTGTCTGAAGGAACATTTCCTTCTAGAGTAGGGAGAGCCTCTTTCTTGGCTCTCGGAAGGTGTGTCTTTCGGGTTTCGCGGTTTCGGGGTTAGGGTTGCGGGGTTGAGGCTTGAAGGTTTCACTGTCCGTGGTTGTTCATTCTCGTAGCATGATAGTTCAGCAAGCAGGAGCACCCTCATGATCGGCACAAAATTAAGGAAGTCATGCTTCAAAGCCTCGGTGTAATCCTAATTCAAGACGTTCATACGACTCTTGCAGTCGGGAACAAGCGATTCAATGTCTCAGCGGCAACATTGGTATCAGCCCGACTGGCAACATTCAGGAGGACCTACGCTCGAAATTGACACTTGGATCTGGAAGCCATGCAGCTATAGCCGCATGAAGGTATGCAGTGATCAGAAGCCGTTTATAGGCATGCCCAAAAAAACCCAGACAAAGCTACAAGTTCCACAGAGGGAAGAAAGGACGACCCTGAAGCCATCAGCGTAAGGCCCTCCGCCTCGAGATAATCATGGTTCAGAAGAGAGCCCATGTCGGTCTAGGGTTAAACATTTAGGGTTAGCTAGAGGGCAGAAATCCTTTCTCCAAAAAAAATTGAGCACGTTGCCGATCCTCAAGCCTCAAGCCCGATGTGCAAGAAGCCCCGAAACCCAAGAACGCGCCGAGCTTTTGGTGAGGCGTTGGGCTGTGATGATCAGATCTGTCGTTCTTGTGCCTTGCCGACATGCCATGGCAATCTTTGATGTCAAGAGAACCAGGCCAGCAAGCAAGTGTGGAATGCGCACAGATTGCACGAGCAATACAAGCATCTACTGCAGCATCGGTTGACAGAGGAAGAGCACATACGGGGTGTGGTGTCGGCGGTGATCGCATCAGTTGTTGGTGGCGGTGATGGTGGTCGTGGCCGTGGTCGTGATCGTGGCGAGCTTGTGCCGGTAGACGGTAGACACTGGCAGTCGCAATTGTCACAGCCGTCGTCATCGTCGTCTCTGCCGTTCATGTCGTTGTCGTCGTTGTCGTCGTCGAAGTGTTAGTAGCGGTCGGAGTTGGCAGCGAAAATGGTTGGAATTGCTGTGTGGAGGCTGCGTGGGGCCGGACGTCATCGTGTGCTGGAGATAGCAACAACACGTGGCTAATGATGCAGAAGGGGCTATCGGCTGATGATGCCGAACGATGGTGACACAAGTGACGCTAGTAGTTTCCGAAAGGCGAGCAGCAGAAGAAGACAGGAAGCCTTAGTGCCTACCCTAAACCCAAAACATCTGGAAACCCCAAAGCCGAAACCTCAAGGTTGGGACGATGCCGACTACGATCAGGTCATATGGCTGAGGCCGGGCCGTGCCAGACCAGATCCTGCGGTCCACGAAGTCTCAGGCCGTCTCAGGCCGTTTCAGGGTTCAGGGCTTAGAGTTTGAAGCCGAAAATCCGGAACTGTAAGCCATATGTACCTTTATCTGAGCTGAGGGCAGCGAAAGGTTTTCATTGAATTGGTGAAACTCGGGCAAAAGACGAGGCACGTCAGGATATGGGTTGAGATGAAAGCTGGCCTGAGGTATGCCGGTTTGAGACAGCCCAGCCACAAGAAGATGCCTCGCCCCCGGTCGATGCGAAAAGATCGGAAGGGGTTCAGACTCGGATTGTTAAGGATCCCTAGCATTAGGCTACCAAAATCAGAGGCGGCTCATTGACGAGTCATCTGAACTCAACATCCTACGGGTTTTCGAACCAGTAGGGTGTTTTCGGCTTAGGGTCGGTTGAGAAGGTTTGGGGTTTATATATGTTTTGGGGGTCTGGTAAAACAAATTAGCTTTCGGAAATTTAGGGATTGGGGTTTGGTTCATGAAGTCTGAAGCTGGGTTGAAACTGGCTCAAGAAATTTGCGCTTCAGGTATTCGAACATGATTAGTACGTTTATGCGTAGAGCTTCGTATTTAAGGTTTGGGGCTTGGCTTGCGGAGTGGTTCGGAACAGGGTTTAGACATGTTGCATGGGAGAAACTTGCGCATTTGCAGTGTTGTTTTGCTCCTGCAGCCCCGCAGCCCAAAGCCCAAATTTCCTAAACCCTAGCTCCCCGAATTTCCTAATTCAAACCCCCAGAACCCTAGGCCCTAAACTTTTTAACCAGACATTCAACCCCTCACGCCGTGGCTTTTGATCCCTGAGGTCTTGGAACATGACTGCGAAGGCAGTTGCAGAGAACTTTTCGCTTCCACGGGGCTTGAGCCCGAGATTCCGACAAAGTTAATGCATCGTGGTGCTTCTTCTGTCCTTGCGTCAAACTCATGATGCCTGTATCGTCAGTACCTTGTCACTAGTATGGTTGGCAGTGTGGTGGTTAGTATTAGTATTGTCAGAAGTAGCCTCGGTAGTACTGCCATTGTTTCAGCTTCTCTTTCTCAAGCCCGTGCAGCGCAACAGGCAGTGAAATAGGCACATCCGTTGGGTTTGCCGGCATGGCATTGCATGGAGCTTCGGGGTTGCGCCCACCCTAAAGTGCCCCAAAACGTGAAAGGAACTGGCCGGGAGGGAAGTTGCAGGTCCAGGCTTTCCTTTTTCAGCCTATGTTGGGAGACTTTCCCTTCGCAAAACCGAACCCTGCCTTGAGAGACTCTGCAGGTTTGAGTTCGATTGTAGGGCTTCCATAAACCTCCAGAGCTCCAAGGAACAAAACACCGACTCCAAGTGAGATGTTCAGAAATGAGGGACCGTCCTCCTTCTAAAGAGTATTTCTCTAAGGACCGAGTAAGCTTGCCTTCAAGAACACCAACAAATCCTAGATAGAGCTTATAGAATCCTAGCCGCATACCTCAATCCCCAACTTTTTCCTTAGTGCTCTAGAGAGATTTCAAGCCCAAGCGGCCCGTGACCAAAACTGTTATTTAGGATTGCCGTTCCAGGAAAATGCTCTGATCGGGGCTGCTGGAAGGGTTACTGTAAGTAAAGGCTACTACAGGCAACAGGGTTTAGAGTCAGTGCTTGATCACAGCGATGATGTCTTTGGAATCCCTTCATGCTACTAGTATCGTTATGCTTCCATCATTTCCCATGAGGTGCTATTCCCAAGTCCGCTTCTCTACGACGCAAATAAATCCTAAATCAACCCCCAAGCCCCAAGCTCTACACTGTAACCGTAGCCCCCTAAACCTAGACCACAAAACACGGTCAAGCCCTGCAAGAATCCTATACAGCCCTACGAAAGCAATAAACCCGCAAGCCTGTAAAGCTTATAAACAAACTCTGTGCCCCTGAATTCCGAAATCCCGGTCTTGAGCTCGAGGCGCCATGGGCTACAAAGAGTGCCTGAAGAACCCTGCAGAGAACAGGCGCTTCGGATTCACCTGCGAAGCACCGCGCGGGGCCCCAGATTTTTTCTATTTGGATAGACTGGTCCTGCAAAGGCCAAACCACCCGAACCGCCACAAAATAAAGTTCATTGCAAAATCCAGCGCCGACTGACTTTGTTGACTACAAGGGGCAATCGTGACTCCAGAAGTTCGGAATATCCACAGACCTCACTGTCTTAACCCATGTTTATCCACAATGTTGGCACGGTGATAGCACCATATCATGCTGCAGCGTCGTTCTCTTTGTTATACTCAGTCGCATTGTAGCATGCTGTGCATTTTGGGACCATGCGATTTTGTTACGAGACGGTTTCTGCATTCTGCCATATGACTCTGTTTGACCATCGGTGCCATCCTGCGTTGCATCCTGTGATTCGGCCTTGGTTTTTGGACGACAGCTTAGCTTACATCATTCGATCTGGGAGTGTCCGGCTACCTGTTCAGCGGTCTGTCTACGTACGGGACAAAAGAATGAATGGATAAGAATACTTGGATAGATATACAGCTAAGTCATAGCTGTAGACATAGATAGTTTGTATATAGTTACATAGATAGATATTTAGATATGTTCCCATGATGCTACTAGTTCTGTTAGTTGCTAATCTTTTTTATTGTTTTTTGTTGCGGGCAGAAGTGAAGCATTTAACTTGGTGTATCTGTGGGGGTTTCGAAAAACAAGGGACCGTTAATACAACCCTAGAAATGATCCTTGTTATAAAGAACCCCCGAAATAGTATGCTTGATTATAAACGCAACGCACGCATCAAGGACGTCTTGGGACTCCCTGCCAGCATTCGTGACGGGCCTGGATGGCGGCCGCGCTCCGAAGTAGGGCCGCATCCCTTCTTCTTTGCGTGCTTGTCTGCTGCCCTGAATCCACAAGCTCCCACACTCTAAATCTCCAAGCGGTATTAATCAACAATGCATTTGTTCAGCCCTGACCTCTTCAAGCCTAAACCTTAATACACTAAAGCTATAGCCTCTAGAGCCTAAGACCTTGTCCTCTGCGACAGAGCAGGGGTGAGCTTTAGCATACCCGTTGTAGCTTTAGTATGGGGTCCAAGGTTTCGGGCTGCCTAGTCTACCACAGTTATGTGCTGCTTCCCGCAGATACCCCGCATGCTCTTCTTGGCAGTGTGCTCTGAGTGTTTCATATATCAATGCCCCTATACCGATACACACGTTCACACGCCCATCCATGCATACACGCACCAACAAATCAGTACCTGCATGCCTGCATACACGTACTCATACGCGTACACGTGCGTATACTCGTACACAATTTTGGCAAAAGTTCTCAAGTTGCTACAGGGCTGTATCAAGCTGCGTTGCTGATACTTCTTCCTCTAGACACTTTTGTTATTCGCTGTTGTCTTTCGCATGGTGTGTTGGCCTATGGCTTCCTGTGGCCTGTTGTTTCGGCACACAGTCATAGCCGCCGTATGCGATAGTTCTCAAGTGAAGTCTACAATGTCTGCCAGTTTTCTGTGCTGCTTCGCAGTGTATGCACCATATTATGCTGCACGCGCGAACTCTCCCACAAGAAAACTCTGAACCCTGACAGATGGGCCCAGCGAGATTATGGAGGTAGCATTAGATAGCATTCGTTTCCAGCAAGGTAATTTGTAGCACATCCGCATTCAAAATGCGCAGACCCATTGCACAAGCTTCTCAAGCAGACAAAGTCGAGGGCGTGGCTTGCTGACGAAGTTTAACGACCCGAGGCAGAGAAAAGCATCCACACGCAGCTAGTGTGTCGCCATCGAGCGGGTTCACCGTTTTAGGTCGTATGGTTTGAGGGTTTGAGGGCATAGCACAGTGTAGGGTTTTGGAGTGCAGGGCTAGGTGTTCGGCTCTCAGGGCTTGCAGTCAGGTTCAGCGCGTTGTCGGGAAGTGTCTTGACGTGCTTGTTTGGGGCTGCAGTTGTTTGTTCCAGCAAGGCGATCCCCACTCAAGCCTCAACCTTGCTGGCTTTTCGCACGTTCGCATCATGGCACATCGTAAGCCCCAAACCCTAGACCCTGCTCTGTATCTGTACTTTCGTAGTCAGCGAGAGCATGCACTCCTGATATCTTTGCATACGAAAGTTCGCAATGTGCAGACTGTCAGCAGCTAGGTCTTTGAGCTGCTAGTTTCGCATATACGAGGCCTGTGCCACTGAGACTCTATATCTCTGAATTGCTTTTCGTAACAGGCCCCTATGTGGCCCTGCTCGAATGTAACAGTGAGTCTCCAGGGCCCTACTGTAAGCTCCGTTGACAATGCTAGACTCGCGCCCAGTTTCCGAAGTCTTTGCCAGCCTGGTTCCGACTCGAAAAGCTGATCTCTGTTTGCAAAAGTCTCAAGATGAGAGTGGTCGCAAGTACACGCAGAATGTAAAGAAAAGCTGGTAGTAGTAATGGTGATGCCGATCATAGCAGTCGCCTGGGGTGGTAGGGGTTGCTGTGATAGCAGTAAAGGTCCGACTTTGACATATCTAGCTTTGATTCCCTGGATCGCATGCGCACCGGCTGCCTGCTGTCTCAGTTGGCCCTGGTCATTGCTCAGGACATTAATCTTTTCTCAGGATGGTGCCAATGCAATTTCTGCTTTTTGCATGGCTTGTGTGGTTATTGACGTGATGGGCACGGTATTAAGGAAGTGTTGTTCTTACATGCCAATGTCGGATCATGGCGATCATATGGAAACCACTGTACTGGCTAAGAACAATGGCAAGATGTGCGCTGTTATACTGAACAAAATGTTATGCTGGCCTTTTGCAGTATCTTCTTCATCAGGACGCTGACTGTTCAGAGGGCTTGGCCCTCAGCCGGCTGCACTCGGGAGATTCTCCAAACAATATCTGTCTGTGTGTGTATATATACACAGAAACATACGTATGGGCGTTTGTCCATATACAACGCGTATATATGTATGCATATAAATAGTATAAATAACATATAAATATATAAGTAGATAAATATATAAATAAATATTTTATATATGTATATCTGTGTGTCTGTGCGTGTGTGCATGTGTAGAGGTTTATGTCTATGTGCTGCTGCTACTGCTGCTACACGTCGTCATCTAGTGCCAGACTTCATCCCAAGAGCCTTCAGCTGCGCTGTGATCGCTGCCAGATTAACGAGCAGTGAAAGTTAAAAGTATACATCTGAATATAGTGGGAATTGTGTGACCTTGCCCGTGAAATTGGGACCTAGGTGGTGCCCTCTGTTGCGTTCTGAAGTATGACGGTGCCCGCAATTTCTTCAACAGTGCCGACAACAGGACTGCTCGGGGCATGAGCATATATCAAAAACACGGCAAACCGTAAGCCCCTCAATGCATCACGGACTTTCTTCGGGACTCCGCTTCCTATTACCCAGGCGCTAGGAGACCTGGCCCTGGCCCCACTCATCCTACCACGAATGTCTCATGCCAGGAAGCCTGATAAAAAACACCAAAGCACACTTAAACCCATAGCCCTGAAGCCCTACGCCCTCAAATCTCAAAGCCAAACTCTAAGCAGCCGAGGGCAATCTTATTATTAAATTCTCGTAAACAAGTCTTCCCCCACTTCATGTTCTTCGGGTAGAGGTTTAAAGTTCAAAGTCCCAGCGTGCAGAAAACCAGCTTGAAGGCAAAGCTGCCTTGCTGGACCCTCTTTGCTGGATCTTGATGCCTTAATCTTGCGGTCCGTGTGAAGCTCATTCACGGAGGGGAGTTTATCAATCAGGGGTTTACAGGACCGAAATCCAAAACTCTGAACCCGAAAAGCTTAAGGCCCCCAGACTCTGAAAACAGCCCTTCGACCCCAAAATGGACGTACTTCATAAGGAAGTAAGTGTATTGCGAACGGAAACAATCCACGAAACTGACACGACCGTCAACAAAGCCTGTAAAGCCACAGAAAACGCCTGTAGCAAGCCCTTTGAATCGACCGATAGAACAACCGAACTTTTTGCGGCTTGGTAGATGTGTGTTCAGCAACGGTTGGCCCAAGAAGGCTTGGAGACGCGCTTAGGTTCTTGCACCCTCCAGCCCCAATTGAGTGCTTTGCAACCAAACCCTATACACAAAAACGAAACCATTTAAACTTGGAAATGGCGCAAGCCAGCAGGTGTGAGGCGGTAGCGCACTGCGGGCCAAGCGAGGACTACGATGCCCAGGTGCGCGTCAAGTCTACCTTTATTGTGGGTTCGCCGAGTTCTAGGTCATGTGCATGAAAAAGTGTACCTTTCCAGGTCCATTTTGGTGACTTCGCTGCGTTTGATTGTGTGTATTATATGTATATACACACATGCATATACATACACACATATCTGGCTACACGTGTATGTGCACATGTTTTTTTTAATTAGGCTGCGTACCCACACGGTGTAATTTCCTTTGACATCTTAGCCTGTTGTGTGAGACAGCCCTTGCGTCAGGCCATCCTTCACTCCACCCCCGAGCCTAGTCTTACCACGGAAGCAAGTGTGAGCTAGAAGTAACTGGCATAATTTGCACCGTACTTGTCTAACTTTTCTCGAATATTACTGACTCCAGCATGATAATACACCACAACACATGCTTGAATTGTCGAACCTGAAGTCATTACCCACGAGCTGTAGAACGACGAGGGACCATCTTCCCGCTTTGTGTCATTAGTTTTTGCATTTCTCGCTCATGTGAGCATTGCGAACTGGTCTTGCAATGCCCGTCGCCTTCAATTTGCCATACAGAGGCCAACAGGTGCATCGCCGCCGGCGAGCTCACGAGCCGATCTCAGCATGCTGGAGGGTGTTGCTATGAGAGGATGCAGAAGCGGGCCTGCGAACAAAGCCTGCAAACTGAATCCCCCCATGAAGGCAGCTAAGTTTCGCAATGGTAGATCGTCCCTAAACCCTTGACCTCAAAGCCTTGAGCCTCAACTCTTAATCCCGAATACTCTGAACCCTATACGAGGCCGACAAGGACTTATAGCATAAGCGCGGAGCCCCAGAAGCCTTGTCCCTCAAACCCCTAAACCCAGACACCCTAAGCCGTAAACCCTTCACTAAACCGTGCGGTTCCTACACCCTACAACCCTGAACCCCACGAGGCCAAGCCCCCTAGAAGAAAGTCCCTCGCCGCTTTCTCTTCAGGGCAGTGACGGAGAGTCAAACCACGACAGGAGGAACTCCGTGTTCTGCAAATTTTGGGCTCATAGAGGGGCCGTTTCTAGTGATGACAATGGGGTATTGGGATGTGTTACGTTATGGTACCGTGTTGTAGGGGCTGTAAGAGGATATTATGAATATCAGTTCTCATAGCTTAATCTACGAGCATCTTGCGATTCGGCTTTTTCTATGCTGCATGGTATTCCAATCGGAATCTCAGAGAAAAAAGAGGTAGCAACAGGCAGCAACCAATGCACTTCAAAGGCAGGGTGCAGGGTTCGGGTCAGCGTGCCCGTTTGCGATGTTCTCCAGCACCCCATGGCCATCCCGATTCGGGGATTTTCTCAACCCTCCCCCACGACGAACATTAAGCCCCAAGGACTAAGTGATTACACCCTAATAGTCCCCAAATCCAAGCCCTAAGCCGCAGCTCAACGGGGCTCTCGCCCCTAAATCCCCATTCAATATAAAGCTATAACCCCTCAGCCCCGAGCGATTGGACTTTACCGAGAAGGGCTTTCCGGGTTTTTTCATATCGTGCGAAACAATCTGTAGGCAAGACATGAAAGCCTTGCAAGAAGCATCACCTCTTCAAACAATCCCATGAAAGACATTAAGCAAACAAGCACCAAGCCAAAGCAACCAAACACATGAACAACCTGTAACACCCTCTGAGCTTTGCATGTCAGGAGTCCTGTCCAGTGGCACCTCAACGACTTTGCCCTGTGAGTCGAAGCCTTGTGGTCGAGGGCTCCGGGGCTCTGCTGAGGGTATTGAAAGGGTCTTTCGTGCTGCAAGGGCTCTGGCTTTAGGATGCTAGGCGTTTGGAGTACGCTTTTTCATCTGCGGCTGGCGGAGCAACCTGGAAGCTGGTGTCACAGATGTCTCATCGGATTGGTTAGGCTTTGAGGCTTTTGAGTGTCCGAAGCTACCCCTAAACCTAAAAAAGGGACTAAACCCAAGCACTGAGCCCTTGTCTTGCGTTTATCGGATTGGGTTTCTGTTCAGGAGGCTCAGGGTGTCGGGGCTGTAAGGGAGATGTTTCCGGGTGAGGTCTTTAGGGATTTAGGGATTCGAGGAGGGTTTCAGTGTCGAACCTAACTCAGAGTCGCTTTGGGGAGGGGGGGGGGGGTTCCTCATCAGGAGATTACAACAAGCATCCGAATTTTTGGGCCTTCATAGACATAAAAGATGGGTGATTTTACTCTGGGGTCGGCATTGCTTCTTTGATTCCACTTCGGGGCCGATAGCTTCAGGACTTCGGGCGCAAGTCTGAGGGCGAAACGCCAACAGGGCCGCACCGCAACATTCTCTGTGCAGCCTAAGAGCAATTGTGTGCAAACTCCTGTAAAACCATGTACAACTCGGGCCTACCCTACGAAGCCTTTCTGAAACGGCTCTGAAGCTTTGAGTTGTTGTTTTGTTAATGTGTTGATCTTGATCGGGTTTAGGGGCGTCTACGACTGAAGTATCAGAAAGCCCGCGCGCGCCCCAGAACCTCTGTGTGTGTGTGTGTGTGTGTGTGTGACGCAATCCGGTTGCTCGCGGAAACCCCTAAGCAAAACCGAAGCCTCAAGCCCGAAATCCTGCAAACTTGCAGCCCTGAAGCGCAACACCATGCAAAACCTTGAAAACCTAAAGCTCCAAACCACAAACCCTAAAGTCCATCCAAAGCCTAAAAATCCTGAAGGCGTCAGGCCTGGACTGGAAGAAGCTACGACCTACGACATCCCGGAACCCTCAACTCAAACCCGACCCTCACCTCAAACCCTCGCGAAGCCTCTGGAAACCTCAGGCAGGTGGCGTGCTGCTTGCACGGGGCCCCGGATGCCTTGAACCCGGGGCGCTGTGCCCGGGCCCCGGCTCTCGGCTTTCTCTGTTTTTGTTAAACTGATTTTGGTTTTGTTTCAACTTGTGTGGTTTTCTTTTAAGTCGCCTTCAACGCGCCCTAAACCCCGACTGCCAAAGCCTAGGCTACTTTGTATGTTGTCTCTGTTTGTTGAGGGGAGGTTCGGTTTAAGATTCAATGTCTTATGGTTTTAGGCTTTGGGGTTTCGAGTTCGAAATTTGCATTCAGTGATGACAAAGTGTGTTTCGGGCGCCGTACTTCAAACCCCAAATATACAACATCAGTTCAAGATCCTGAGCCTTGATCTTTCTTCAAACCCTGGAAACCTTGGAAAGCCCAAAGCCTTGGAATCCAAAGCGCCCTTCCGCAGAAGCCCATCAGCCCATCGTTCGGCGATCTTTGCAAGCCGGGAGGTGTGTGAGGAAGGATGGCTGACCCTGGCCTCCGCTGAGGCATCGTTTGATTGAAGGTTTCACGGTCTTCCTGCAGGCTCAGAAACATACTCGCGGGTTCCTTCTCATGACTTCTTTACTTGCTACCTTCAGAATATGGGTAGTTTTGGGTTTTATCGGGGCTCCCTGTAGCGGCCCTTGGGCCTCATGGCGGGACCCATGGGGCCCTGGCCTTGCGGCTTTGCCTCAGATGCAGTGCAGCACAGCAGTGTCGACCTCCTTTTCGGCTTCCACATCTCCGGGTGAGGCGGCCCTGCAGGATTACCGGGCTCTAAGCCTCTAAGGTTTCGGCCGGCTTAGGGTTGAACACTTTTTCTTCTTCGCTTGGGGGTGTACGGCTTCAGGGTAGGCGTTATGGTCCATTAGGAAGTTTGGGGTTTAGGGGCAGAGTGTATGGCCCGGCGTTGAGGGCTGTGGTTAAGTAGGGGTTGATGACGAAACATGTTCCTTTTCTTCTGTTCTTCTAAACTCGTGGGGCCCAAGGGGAACATGGCTGTTTGTCAATCATTTCCAAGTCCCTACATAGCACACTGTACTGTAAGGGTCCGATATCGACTGTTATGGTCTGTGCAAGCATACCTGTATACCTCAAAGGGCTTTGGATCCATTGGGTTCGAGCTCTCATCAGTGAATTCTCACGAGTTTCAACTTCAAGACATCCAGCTTGTACTCGACCTGGCTACTCCTGTGCAACCTATCATGCATGCGAAAAGTACGAGTCGTATGTCTGTGTGTAAGTAGGGTTGTTGTATGCATGTATGCATGTGTCTGTATTATACTACACTATACATATACGAATACATTTGCCGTCCTGTTGTATGTTGAGTTGTAGTTTTCGCTAATACAAATAAATCTCTCCTAACTGTATGTACATATATACACATATATATATATAGAGAGAGAGAGAGAGTGCATGTGTGCGTGCGTGTGTGGGTTAGTGAATGAGTGTTTGTGTCTCTGTGTGTGTCTCTGTGTGTGTGTGTGTGTTTGTTTGTTTGTTTGTTTGTTTGTTTGTTTGCTTGTTTGCTTGTTTGTTTGTTTGTGTGTGTGTGTTTGTTTGTCTGTTTTTTTTGTTTGTGTGTGTGTGTGTTTGTGTTTGTTTGTGTGTGTGTGTGTGTGTGTTTGTGTTTGTTTGTGTGTGTGTGTGTTTGTTTGTTTGTTTGTTTGTTTGTTTTCTTGTTTGTTTGTTTGTTTGTTTGTGTGTGTGTGTTTGTTTGTGTTTGTTTGTTTGTTTGTTTGTTTGTTTGTTTGTTTGTTTGTTTGTTTGTTTGTGTTTGTTTGTTTGTTTGTTTGTTTATTTGTTCGTTTGTTCATTTGTTCGTTTGTTCGTTTGTTCGTTTGTTC
>CAJNJA010008608.1:487-15343 GCA_905231915.1 Symbiodinium necroappetens
CTTTGGAAAAGGTGTCCGGCAAACAAAAGGGTGTCACGAAAGCAGAGTTCCGTCCGTCTGGTGTGTCTCTGTGTGTGTGTGTGCATGCGTGTGTATGCGTGTGTGTGCGCGCGCACGCGCGCGGGTGTGTGTGTGTGTGTGTGTGTTGGTTGATGTGTGTGTGTGTGGGTGTGGGTGTGTGTATGCTGCCCATGGCCCTTTCCGTGGCCGTGCAAAGCTTTCCGCACTTACGGAAGAGGCAAAGGACCCAAAAAAGAAACGTTTGGCAGCACCGAGGCTGCAACATGTACCGTCCTTCCAGTACCAAAATTGTACTACAATCCAGCACCATCCAGCCAGGATCCCAAACGAGGCATTTCCAGTACTAAAGTTGTACTACAACCAAGCACAATCCAGCCTGCATCCGAAACGAGGCACTTCCAGTACTAAAGTTGTACTACAATCCAGCACAATCCAGCCAGGACCGCAAACGAGGCATTTCCAGTACTAAAGTTGTTCTACAACCAAGCACACTCCAGCCTGCATCCGAAACGAGGCACTTCCAGTAGTACAGTTGTACTACAATCCAGCACAACCCAGCCAGCACCCCAAACGAGGCATTTCCAGTACTAACTCACTGACTCACTCACTCACACACATTCACTCACCCACTCCTTCACTGACTTACTCCCTCACTCGCTCTCCCACTGTTTTTGCGTTTCCTATCGATGCTCAAAATACACATGTGGGGTTATCCGGTCCCAAGGCGCGCGGCGCCTCTATCCCAAGGCGCGCAGGGCCTCTAACAGGCCCAAGCCGTGCGGCCCGGCATCCCTTAAGGCGTGCAGGGCCTCGAACAGGCCGACAGGCCTCCAACACGGCATCCAAGGCGTGCGGGACAGGCCCTGCATTCCAAGGTGCGGCGGGCCTGTAACAGGCCAACGCCCCACAGAGCCCTGGGGTCAGGCTCCACCGGCCTATTGCGAAGCCTCCAACAGGCCCGACAGGCCCGGCATCCCCAGGCGTGCGGGGGCTAACAGGGCCCGGCATCCCAACACGAGGCCTACAGGCCCAGCCTGTCAAGGCGCGCGGGGCCTCTAACAGGCCCCGCAGGCCCGGCATCCCAAGGCGGGGCCTCTAACAGGCCCCACAGGCCCGGCATCCCAAGGTGCGCGGGGCCTCTAACAGCCAGGCCCGGCATCCCAAGGCGCGCGAACCCTCTAACAGGCCCCACAGGCCCGGCATCCCAAGGTGCGCGGGGCTGTAACAGCCCAGGCCCGGCATCCCAAGGCGCGCGCCGGACCAGAGGTGTGTGAGTGAGTGAGCCAGAGAGGGAGAGAAGGGAGAGATGAGATGAGGAAGGAAGAAGAAGAGGTGAGGAGGTGAGTGTAGTGGCGGTGGTGGTGGTGAGGTGAGGAGGAGGAGAAGGAGAAGGAAACGGAGAAGGAGAAGGAGAAGGAGAAGGAGGAGGAGGAGGCGCGGACGCACGCCAGAAAAAGTAAGAACCCCACAATGATGTGGGGAAAAACAAATTTTGGCCAGGACCGAGTACAGACAACTTTTTGTCAACCTCCTGTTGACATCCTGAAATGCCTTCGTACTAAACACCGAAGAAGCGCACCATGCACCAATGCAAGTCGGCTCTCGGAGTTGGGCTCAAGGTTTGGGGTTTGGGGATTCGATAACAGCTCTCGGCTTCATGGCTTGAAATAACTGGCTTTAGAATCAATAGACGCCGATGGGCCCTGACGGGTTTAGACTTCATAGGTTGTGCGGTTGAAGGTTGGGTTCAGCAGGCTCCATCGGATTGAGGGGTAGAGCGGAGTTTCAGAAATAAAAAGGCTTCCGAAAATACCCATGGTTCGCGGATGATCCCCTGTTGGAGTCCGAAGGGCTTGTGATTCCTGAACCTGGAAACCACTGAACCCCAAGCCGGGGAGCTTGACGAATCAGGGGCCCTCTGTGCTTTGTGCAGATCGGCAGGAAGCCTGAGGCGAGGGTGCACTGTTAATCACATTTCATGGCTAAGGGTCGTGGCTCAGGCCTGGGTTATGAGGTCGACATTTCGACAGGCTGGGCGGCTATCAAAGAGGATGGTAATGTGAACATCAACAACACGAACATGTCTATTTTGAGAGCGTTCTGGAACACTATGCCAATGAGGAAGCGTAAGTCAGCAGTTGCAATCATTGGAGTCTCCAGCACCATCCTGACAGAGGAGCGAATTGGCTTGCAGATCTCCAAAGCGGATGTTGAAACCTCGCAGACATAACTCAAGCTTTCAACGCACAAATTACGGCTTTTTCTCAGAGGCTTCTGTCTAGTCTTAGGAAGCAAGGAAAAAACCCTGACAGTTCCAAACACCTCCTTGGAGCCTAACCTTAGAGGTAAGGCTAACGCTTTGGTTTAAAGCTTAGGTTCGGGTGCGGGCGGGAAATTGCAACCAGCCCAAATGTTCGAGGGTGTCGGGGTGTATTGCAGCATTGTGTGGAAAGACTTCTCGACGAAAGGTAGCAGTTCTGAAGGCTTCGACCTCCGGCAGCCGCCCGACGCGGGAAGGCAAGGCGGCATTGGGGTCGGCCTGCCTCCGCGCTGGTCTCTACCACCCGGACTACAACTGCGAACTCTTTTGGCATTGGAGGCTTGCACGGAGGATGGTCCACGATTGGCTTTTCTGAGTCGTGGGCACCATGAGCATCACACCACGTAACGTAACTTCTCCTGATCGAAGGATAGATGAATTTGATTCAAAAATCCGAGAACCCAATACCTGCATCCAGTTCGGTGCCATATGTCAAGACCGGGCCGGCCTATTTACCGCAAGCCAGTCAGCCGCCACGTTTGCGTTTTATAGTTTTGGTGGTGGCGGTGGTGTTGGATGGGACGGGAGCTCTCTGCCGCACAGCATGCTCCCTGCCGCCATCTCAGCCCTTCCGCTGTGTCATTACAGATCCAGCAACATTCGACAGACCGGGCTCTTCAATCCGAGCTGCACTGCGCCACCAGAGCGTCCACGAGCCCGCCCCAGAGGGAGTACCCCAAGCGAGTTTGGGTTGGACTTGGTCACTTGGCAAGAAAAGTCGCTTCTCGGACCCAAAGCTCTTCCTCCTGCGCTTCCTCGCAAAAGTACCAAGCTGGGGGCGCACGCACGGAGAAAAGGCATTTTACTCAATTAGTCCATCCACGCGAGCACACCCACCGGCGGCAAACCACGGGGCGCCTCCTCCGCCAACGGCGCAAATAGCCGTTCCTGGTATATGGCCCCATCATAACCAACAGAGTGTCGGCTTGGTACTGCCTGAAGCTGAAAGCAGCACCCAGGACAAACGCCGGTGGTTGTGATTTTCTGATTATCGGAAATGTAAACTTTGGTTTTATTTTCTTCAGTTTTACGTACGGTAGAGCCCTTTAATTGAATCACGGTACGTCTCAGAGATGATTTTTTGACATGAAAGAAATCTCTAAAGTAGAACTAATAATGGACATATGTTGAATTCAGCAAATAAGACCAGCAAACATCACATGATGCCAAAGCTACAGCCCAAATACGATGCGTGGTTTCTTCAACTGGGGCCGAAACAGCCTTCATTGCTGCATAACTCATGTTCAACATCTACAGAGGATCGCTTGAAAGACTTTCATCTTTTGCCAATGTCCATGTTGGCGACACGTGGGCCGGTATGAAGATACACGCAGACGATGTAGTAAGGTAGACACAGAATGAACTGCTTGATAGTGAG
The DNA here is from genome assembly GCA_905231915.1 of Symbiodinium necroappetens. Taxonomy (NCBI): domain Eukaryota; class Dinophyceae; order Suessiales; family Symbiodiniaceae; genus Symbiodinium; species Symbiodinium necroappetens. The sequence continues at coordinate 4,207 of CAJNJA010008608.1, forward strand.
GCAAAGAATCCAGCGGCACTGAACAAGATTGTAAAGAATATAGTGACACAGCACAAGGCCACAGACCTCCACAAGAAGAACAATAAAAGGATCTGTTAAGCATTCCGCTAATCCGAGCGCTTGCCGCTTTAACAAAGAAGCAAGGCTGCTTTCCGAAGCAGGAATTGCCTTGCGGCACAGGCAGAGGCTGTCTTCCGGAGCCACTGTTTTTTCAAGAGCTGAAGCCCTTCAGAAAGCTAGGCTTTCTTGTCTAAGACCTTATAACAGGGAGCAATTTTTCACTCCTTCCTAAGCTACCCTTTGCGGGGCCTGCCGGGCAGCAGCCCGAATCAGATTTATACAAGCGCCCACATTTATGGCAAGATTCATTACATTGCTATTATTGTTGTTAGAGCCCAAGCAAACAGGATGAGCCAACAGAGATGATCCATTAATGAGGTTCCCGCGATCCTCATTCTGGGGGGGAGGGCCCCCCCTCCCCTGCGATTTAGATGCTCGGATTAGTTGTGGACGAGTATATCGACGAACCAAAATATACTCAAGTCTACTACATGGGGTTGTGCACGACATTTCGTCACAATACCATTCATGATTTGTACCAACTTAGCAAAAATGCGTTAGCAAAACTTCTTAGATAGTGCGCACTTGCTCTGTTTCTATTCAGACTCGGGAACATGAACGAGTCAGTGCATCTTGATAAGGTGTACGGAATGTATCAAGCTGCCGTGAATGTTGCCCCTACTCGCTAAACAGTGTATATTGTGTGTCGAATGTGTCCTTGAATTCGCTATTGGAGTGCAACAAAAAAGGCCACCAACGAACAGCATCTGCTTCACCTAGCTCCGTTGGTACCGTGAAATTGTGTTGGTGTCGTCCTATTCTAGAATCTGCTGTTCTATCGGGCTGTAATCAACAACTCATTTCAGCTGTAGGAACTAGATTTAATGAATTACCGGCGTCTGCTCTTTGCAATATTCTAGCATTTGTATCAACTAGACAACTAGACAATTGTTTTGAAAAGGTAACCCCTCGGCTAAATGCTGAAGTTGATCCACAAAATGCATTCATGCATGCCTGCATGTGTATCAACTCCTAACTTTACTATTTTTCATATTCAAACATAGCTGTTGATATGTATCCTTTATAGGCGTAAAAACTCTTTGCATTTTGATTTGACCACCGGCATAAGCAAGTTTAAAGACATCAGCAGCATCAGATGTTGCTTTGTAAGGTGTTTATCCTGCCCATCAGCATCAGGACTGATATTGGTAGCGTTGCCAAGGAATGGAAAACCTTTCAATATGTCCGTCCAACTCTCCGTCCCGCCTACATTTGGAATGCGAAGCATCTGGTCCTGCTCCTATGCTGGCCGTCTTCCTGTGGACAGCATCATTTTGCAACCACTTTGTCCAGTAGTTCTTCAAGGATGAATTCTGAATTCAAGCGTTCCTGCTTAATCCCTAACTCTCAATGTATATTCGCGGATTGCTCACAGACTATTTTGCCGCTTGCTCTTCCCTGTCAATGCATGCATCTGTCATCTCCTATGGAATCTAACGGGGCCGGAACATCTTCGAAGTCGATGAGCTTAGCAGGTTGACAAGCCCTAGCCCTAACCCAAAGCCTGACCCAAACTCCACAAGACCCAGCTTGCCTTTGTTGAGCTATGGGCTCTAGGATGGTATTGAATGCCTGAAACTAATTGTACGTACCTCAATCCCCTGACTTTGGCTGCCGCCAAACCCCTAATCCGAAGATGCCAGCATCTCCATGCACTCTCAAAGCCCCAAATTTAAACCACCAAGAATCCCTAAACTAAACCCGAGACCTCCAACCCCTAAAATGGTACGCTTCGGGACACCTGGCGGCAGCGGCCGTCGGAGTAGTCGTCGTGGTCCCAGTGCAATGGGCGGCGGTGGCTTCATGCTCCGGGCGTCTTGATGGCAGTGGTTCAAGTTCGGTGCTTGGAGTTAGGGGATTCGAAATTGGGCGTTTGGATAGGGCTGTAGCTCCAAAGGCACAGGCTGCGGAGTCATGGTCTCAGTCTTGGTGTATTGATGTGCAGGGCACTGTAGGGCTTACCCATGTTGTTTCAGCTGAAGAGCCGTATGTACTCTCAGAGGTATGTGATGGTCACGAATATGTGGGATCCGATCTACACCCGTTGGAAATGCAAAGGCGACGGGACATTGCATGGCTTCCTGATGGGGTTTAGGGCTCTGGATTTCGACTAATCAAGGAGTCCTGTGGTGTTTGGACGTGGGGATTGCATTCACACTCTCCATGTCAGATGGCAAATGGCTTCGGCAAGAGATTGCGCTACGGCTGCTTTGGTTCCTGTTTCGCCTCACGCGACATCTAGCAGCTGAGAAGTCTGCTCAGCCTTAACCCGAAGACCTTAGCAGGCGAGACGTCTATGCTACCCCAACATCTGACCCGCAAGACCAGCCGCTGAAATACCGGTCCGAAAACAAAGGACTGTACTTCCAAGGGCTGTCGCTCTGGGCCGGCCACCGCCTAAGCCTCCACCATGCGGCCCTCCACCTGCTTCTGTCAAGCGGTCGACAGCTTTGCGGATTCCGTGAACAACCCAGAGACTCCAAGGCCCCAAGTACCCGCTCGCAAACCCTGACCTCAACAGTGACGAGGTTTAGGCTCGGATGGTTGGCGAAATTGACTTCAAGATAGGCCATTGAGTGGTCGAGAATGGCTGAGGATCAAGGGTCTGGGGTGTCGAACTTTTGTGTCATTTCTGGATGTCAGTCGGATCTTTCGCGGAGTACGGCTGCTCTGAGCATCAAGAGCCGCGGATGGGAATTTGAGGCATAGACTCTCGACCCTCCTTCCTCAGTTGACCTTGGAACTCTCGCCGGAGGCACTTCGACTTCGATCCACCGTCGTTTTTCATGTGATGTAGCATCAAGCAATCGAAGGTCCTCCTAGGTAAACAAAGAACGTCACCTTCCCCTTCCCCCCCGACGACAATGCAAAACAATCGCAGCTAGCACGACAGCACAAATACGACCCTGCTACGACAGCAATCGACCACGACAACAAAAAGGCTCTTATTTTGCAATCGTGCTCCGAGCACAACCGAACCTTAACCCCCCAACAAAATTGAAAATCAGTCGACTCGGCAGGCTCCAGTATCTCTAATTCGATGCACCTGTTAAAATGCTATGCCGCGAGGCCGAAAACGCACGAGCACGCTGAAAGGCCCCAAGTGTGAAATGCGAAAGCGGCTGTTTTACCCTGAAGGCCTGAAGCCTTGAAGGCCTAGGGCCTACGGCCCTCAACCCGGAATCCAGCAGCCTCCATTCGCCAATCCGGCGACAGCTCGGCCTGAACGGATTTTAAAAGCTGACGGCTTCGGGGAGTGGCTTCACGGTTTAAATTCTTTCGGGGTTGAGGGCTCCGATCTTGCAGGAATGGCTTGGGCTTCTGCAGGATTTCCTATTTCACATATTTGCATCATCTTTTCAGTCGAAGACCAAGCTCCAAGTCTTTCTCCCGAAACTGGCCTATTTAAAATTTGGAAGATGCAAAAATACCGCAACCTCAAGGCCGCAGGGTTTTTGGAAGTTAGGGTTTTGCAGCTTGGAGCGTGAGGGGTCAGACCTTCAACGGAGTGGAGCTTTCAGGTTTAGGCCCTTTAGGGTTTAGGGTGTTACTTCGATGTTCAACACGATTTTTGCAGCAAGATCATCCGAGGCCTGCGAGAGCCGGATGGGGTCCAGAGCTGGCACCTCACCAGAAACAGGGATGAACGATGGGAGTAGCGGAGTAGTGTGCCCCCTAGGCCTAGGCAATCATAAAACTCTGGTCCCTTGAAGACTTACAGTAAATCTTGAAAGGTTCTATTCCTACTGCTCGGGTACCAGGGCCGGGGAGAATCCAAGCAGAACTTCTCGAGGACTCGCGTGAAATAAACAATTCTACATATTGAACTGCAACGCGCAGAACTACGGTCAAACTCTGTAGCCATTATACAGATGCCCGAGAAACCCGGACCATGCATGGCTGACAGCTGCCAAGGGTTTGCCCAAGAGGCAGGGAGGGTTCGGGGGGCTGGCGGCGAAGGTCATCAATACCAGAAGTATGACCTCCCCGGAATTAACCACACGTCTTAATCCTGAAACCTCAGCCAAAAGAAATGCTTGGCCTCGTTGTTCTCCAGGGAGTCCGTGGTGGAACCTCTGCCGCAGACGGAGAGACTGATAGGGACACTGGAGAGCTTCCAAGAAAGAGGTGTGTGATTCGTGCTGCATGTTCAGAGTGTCGGCGAGGTTTAGGCGAAGGGCATAGGAAAGAGCTGACTTCAGTCTGAGCAACAGCTGTAGGCGCCAAATGGCAGTCCAAACACGATCAGGACACGAGGAGAGGCAAGCACAGTACTTGGAGACTTGGAGATAGGAAATTCCAACCATGGCAGAACGCCAATGACGGAACCTTCAGCCACATCGGCAGCCGTGACCTGCTGAGTTCCTCCCAGCACCTAAAGTCCTCAGTCCCAATGCCAGAGATCGCCAAAGCCAAAACATGTAACACACGGTCCCCTGGCAAGTCATAAACCTGTGGGCATTCCTCGGAATCTCAAAGGTCAGCCACCAGAGGCTGAGCTAGACATGCACCTTTAAACTCTGGTGAAGCTTGAGATTGCAACATCCTCAGCCAGCGGAAATAACAAACAGAACTGTCTCGGCGGCCCACCGTCTATGAGGCTTTCTGCCATCGCCTAACGACGTGAAGGTGCAGCGCGCTGTACTGTTCAGATTTTGGGTTGCGGTGTACAGCTGGCTAGGGCTTATTTAGTTTTCGGAGTCTAGCAGTTTAAGCTGTCGGGGCACAGACGTCGTTCTCGAACAACAATGAGTTCTACTGGCCAAGCATCTGCTGTGTTGCCAAGCAATGTTTGCGAGGAGCGCGAACTCTCGCGAGACCCTAAGCTGAACCCAAAACCTTCTGTGGTAGCTTTACAAAATCAGAACCTCATTCAGATCCGCTAGTCGGGCCTGGCAGTATTTTGAACCTTTAGCGAAAGCCTTGTCCCAGTATGTACGGCTTCAGATTCATTCGGCTTGAGCATGTAACGGTTTAGGACATGAGGCTGACGAATTTTGTGTACATGACTGGGCAAAACATCAGATTTGCAATGTTAGAGTTAGACTACCATGGTTGTTGCAGTCGTTCCCTGAAGCTGAAGAGTCTCGTGTGCATCTCGGCCCTAAACATGACACACAGAAATTGTAAAGAACAAAAAACTAAAGCTCTGAAGTTCAAACAATCGCTAGTGCCTTGCACCCTGCAAGCCCAAACCCTTCTCCTGTGACCGAAAACTCTCTTAAAGCACCCTGAAGACTTCAACCTCTCAATCACCAGCCTAAATCAGATTCCAGGGTGCGTTTAAACGTACTAAATGCGCCCAGATTCCAATTGCAGCCCTTCAGAAACGGAACAGGGTCCTGCTCCGCGATCAGCTTTGCGTTACAATTCTAACCTAGACTCGTCCACTTCTGAGGATGCTTACTGCGTTTGTTCACCATCACTCCGACAACCGCCCAGTCCCGTACTACGACCTTCGCCGACTTCGCCTGTGGCATTGTTGGTTTTTGGAACCTTAAACCGCGAAAACCCCTCAGACCAAGCCCTGCAAACTCCTGAAGCTCCGTCATCCAAGGGCTCCGGGCACTCTTTTCAGCCATGGCCCAGACGGAGCGGATCCCCGGCTTCGTGACGAGTTGCTGGCCGGGTGCTTTTGCTTTCCGTTTCGGTTGGTGTTCTGCTTTTTGCTTGGAAGCAGGGCTTTTGTGATGTTTGGTGGAAGTAGAGAAGGTCTTGATGGCCATGCTCTGGGATTTGAGGTTGCGGGCGACAGCTGTGCTCGTGTGCAGGGTTCTGTGCTACAGGAGGGCCAGGTTGGTTGGAGGGGTGGGGGAGGTGTGCGCAGGCCACAGTGCTGTCGAGTTTAAGTTTGGGGTGGTGCGGGGCCCAAGGCTTTCGGGACCCGGGCCTGCGTAGCCTTTCGGCCGTCGAAGGTTTGGGGTTCGGGACCTTGATTTCCTTCTTGGCGTGGCGAGGGGATGAAGCTGAGCACGAAAGTGCAGGATGCCGTAATCCGCAGTAATCTTCAATCCCGGAATCCAACCTTTGAGGGGTTCCGCTGAGAGATTCAAGATCGACTGGAGGGGAGCCGAACTCAAAGCGATCCCTGAACAGTTTAGATGGGCGCAGGAGTTTTCAAACAACTCCACCCTGTCAAATTAAAATTAAATATTCGGAAACTCAGAAGTTTACGGGATCTCGCACCAAGGTAGCTGGTCCGACTCCAATACAACCCTTCAGCTACCAAAGGCAGCCGGCCGATTTCAATACAACCCTTCAACCACCATAACCCGGTTAAGGGAATTCTCCGGACCTTACAAAAAGGTGGGGACATGGCCCCCTTGAGACCACAGTCTTTCACAAGTCGCGTCACCTGGGTCAGGAAATCCAGGGCCTGGCCCAAGGTAGCGGCTCCCGCGCTGGCTCGGCTGGTCTAGTCTAGGGCGTCCGATGAGAGGAGTTTGATGTAGCAGCTCCTAAACGACAGGACTCCTCGAGAAAACGCGAGCGAGAGAGAGGCAGAGAGAGTAAGAGAGTTTCCAGCACGAGAACAAACACAAAGAGAGAAATCTACCTTTTGTGGTTTGTGTATTTCCAGCTCCCTCCTCGGCAGCACCCTTTGCACACCAGAAATGCACCCAGCCTGTCCACCAACCCTGAAGTGCCCAGGCCTGCAAGGCCGTAAAATCACTCTAAGTTAAAGCCAACGTCTAAGGACGCTATACACCCGGATCACCCACAACAATGAATGGGGAAGAATCTTTTTGAAGGGCACCTCACGGTAGCGCGCACCGAAGGTCGACCCATCGAGCGTGACCAAAGAGAGCCTGTCGGAGGATTTCTCGGCTGACAGGCCCCTCGCTTAACCGCCAGGGGTTCTTGGGCAGATGCAAACATCNNCAGACCACTCAATGCCGAAGCATGACAACCCAATCTGTTGTCACATCGAGCGCTTTGGTTTCGGGGCTTGGGGAAAGATTTGCTTGCAAAATGCACAGCTGAAGATCTCAAGAGCCCCACACCCTCGGCAATAGCAGCAATACAAAAAGACAGTACGAGTCACAACAAATCTAACAGTCTAACTGTCCTAATATTCGCCTTCACAGGGCCAATTTTCAAATCACCTGCCACCCCGACACACTCCAACCTCCAAAAGACCAGCTCACAAGAAGAACTGAAGAAAAGACATGCAATGAAACATGAGAATAGTAGCTGGTGACTGGCGGAATCCAAAATGTAGGATCTATAAGCCATGAATCGTAATGCCTGTAGGGTCAAATGAGTCAAATCAACTTAAATCAACTTCCCCGTTACCCACTCGCAAGAGCAGCCCTAAGCCGTAAGCCCGCAGGCCGCGAAAACCATGAACCGTAAACACCTAAGCCTAAACCCTTCAATCCCTTAACCTCAGACTCCTGCCATGCCGCCATGCCTTGCTACGGGAACCTTCTGCGTCCGCAGTTTGCAGGCGCCTCGGCCCGATGCTGGGGTCTGGGCCTTCCTTCAGGGCTTCGGATTGCAGGGATTCTTGAAGGGTTCCGGGCTCGGGGGCCTGAGGCTAAGGTTGCTGTGGTCCGGCGCTTCTTCATGTTGAAACTTACGGCTTGAAGGTGTGCGGGCCGTAATGTGCGATAGATGGGATGGTCTACAAGTTTGGGATTTTGTTTTGGGCCACTCAGAACTTATGATGTGCTTCTACTCAGATTTTAAAATTGGCACTGGGGCCTAGCATTTCGGTTAATTAGGGGACTGCTCGAACATGTTATGCGCCTTGATTCGACAACCGAGGGTACCCCATAAGGCCATAGGGCCTTTTCCCCGAACACTGAATCTCAATTGCTGCCACGTTGGTACCAACTCGGGCACGCCTCTCCGAACCAGAACCGTGAGACTGAGAAGCCCAAGGGTGTGTTGGCTCGGTTCGTAAGCCCAGGGGTAGAATAGGCCCCAGACTTGGGCTGGGGTGTTGCTGCGTCTCCTTCCCCCAAAAAACAATTTGACTAATTTGACTATGTCAGGGCTGTTTTATCACCGAGACAGTTGAAGACGACTTCAGCTAGTAAGAGGAGAAAAGTGCAGTAACAGGCTTCAACCGAAACCCGGCAGAGCCAAGAACGGCAAATCCGGGACCACAAGAGAAACCGGAAATAGCAGGATGCTGGTTTCAGATGTTGGTCTAAAGGCTTTGGGATGTCGTGTAGCAAGAGTGTGTGTCTCAGAGACGAAACAAACACGCGGTGCTGTAAGGGGCATGCTAGCTTCTTCTCGACGACTGCTTCTGCATGGCTCATAACTCATAACTCATAACGTCGTATCGGTACTGGAAAAACTTGCAACTTGTTGCCTCACACCCTACACCCTGAATCCTGAATGCCACATCTAAAACAGAAGCTAGCCGAAGCCCACCATTACATCCTCCAAAACCGGACGAAGTTCTCCAACCGGCATCCTCCATGGGGCTTGCGCAGAACCCCTCCTTGTTCTCCCGCAGGGTCACCTCAGTCGCTCGAGGGTTGTGTGCATGGCTTTGAGTGCTGTCGGTGTGGGCTTTAGGCCTTAAAGGTCCAGGGGCGGCCCTGATTTCAGGCTGTTCGCCACTGGTCGCTGGGAGGCAGCGCGCCTCAGTGCTCTGCGACTTCGAAGAGAACTCAGCAGGTCGAAGAGTTGAAGTGTTCAGATTTTGACATGCAGAAACCAGCCCTCGCCCAACGCGAGAGGGTTTGCAACATCAGCGCAGTTTCGCTACTTCAGGTCTCCGGCAACGATACATCCACTGGCTCCATCACAACACGATTTGAGGCAATCATGTAGTTGCTTGGACTTTTCTCCCCGACCCGAAGAATCTTGCTCTCCAGCAGCACCGAGCAGTCACTCAAGAAAAGCTGCACGAAACCCAGAGTCTTAAACCCTGGGATCCGCAAGCTCGAGGAAAAAAACACCCAAAGCTCCTTAGGGTCGGCAGACACAAGGCTACCAAAGGGTGCAGTCATCGATGCCGCATGATGCCACCAAAAGCGGAGGAACAGGATGTACTGTGTGCAGTCTTCGGGTCTCCGGGCTCGGGAGTTGAGGACTTTGGACTCCCAGACCCTAAAGCGGCCATGAGCCCATAAAGCTTTAAACCGGAGACCCTCTCAAGACGCTGGGAGCACCACGTCCAGATACTTGACCCACACCTGCTCGCGGCGGTTTACTTGCATGTCTTCGATAGTTTTGAGTGCTTGGGGCTCAAGGCGGGTTGGATCTAAAACTTTGGAGTTGGCTCTGCTTGTAAGGACATTGCCCTTCGGCTCTGAGCTTCGGGTCTTCGTTGCCGGGTCAAGGATTTTGGGCCTTCGGTCTCCTACATCTTCTTGCAAATCGAGCTCTCTGCTGAGCAGATCGCACTTCCGCGCGAGGTTCAGGCTTCAGAACTAACAGTGCTAGCACAAGGGTTTAGAGTTTAGGGACAACATGAACTCCACGCAGCTGGATGGGCTCCTGCTTCCTAGCGAAGGGGCCCGGAAAATCACAGCTTTGAATCCTGGGAATGTTCAAACTCAAAGGTGCCGAGGTTCGTGATTCTTTGTCATCTCTTTGGGGGTGTAGGGCCAACTCAGGGCATACAGATTGCAGAGTTTAGGGTTTGGGGTTTTGAGCTCTGGTTCAAGCCGCTTCAATGCCTGATTCGTTCGTGAAAACTGGGTGCAATCTGGGTGCAATCCTCAATCGTTGTCCTCAGTCCACAACCCTGGCACGCCAATTCAGTCGGTAAGGCAAACCAACAAAAGATTTGCAATGCCCAACAAAGAACACTAGATAGTCCTTGCGAGAACATTTTGTAGATGAAAGCCCTTAAAGATTCAACCTCAAAAACAAGCCCAAATTCAGAAGCCCCTTAGAAACATCCAACGCCGGGCGTTCCTACCTCGAGGTCGCCATTGGCGGCGCTGACGAAACGCGTGTGCGACTGACAGCAACCGTTCTGCCTTGGAGAAGCGAAAGCTTTCAGCCTAAACACCAAATCCCATTCCTGCTTCCGTTTCGCGTGCTTTCACTTCTCATGCTGAGTAAGGAGACAATATGAGAGGCACTTGCTCAAGCTCCCTGAACTCTCTCCAAACCCCTGAATTCCACAATTCCTCAGTTCCTGAAACCCCGCGCCCTTTCTAGATCCTTTTCTCGGACACTTGAACAACTCTGATCCTGAGCCAGTCGAAGAGGCACAAGACAAAGCTACCACCCCAGAACCCCCAATTCAAAAAAGCCATGCAAACCCCAAAGCAGCCTTCTGAACTCACAAACCCAAACAGACAAAATCCCCTCCCAATGTCCTCTCACTACAGCCAATAAATCTATCAGTCGATAGTAACCGATAGTATCCTGCACTTTGTCTGAGATCCCCAACGGCATGCAGCTGTATGAGCCGCAATCTGGAGAGGCGCGCTTGGCTTCAGTTCGTAGGGTTTCGGATTTGGGGCTTTGGGATTGATTTTCGGAGTTTGTATCATACACTATATGCCTCAAGGAGCTAAGGTTGACCGAGCTGCTAGCAACAGTTTCTTAGTTGCTGAGTTCATAAGCACAAACAGGTGTACACTTTCAGTTCAAATTCGGATCATGATATCCCAAAAGTTTAAAGTGTACTCATTCAGCTACTACGGTTTAGTTACAGAGAATTGCCTTGGGCAACGATTATATGTAGAGCACCTGCGGCCGTTCGGCCATGAATTCTACGCACTCCTCTTGGGCAGCAGGCTTGTGGGTTGCGGGCTCTCTGCGAAAAATGCTGTTCATCGCACCTCTGAGGGCTCGTGTTTGAAGATCGGGGGTTTGAAAACTCCATGACGGTCTAATGTTAGGCTTGTGGCACTGCAAGGCTTGTCGATATTGGGATGGGAGGGTTTAGGATCTACCTGAAAATCTTGAGGCTTGGAAATAGGGACGCAGTCTAAGTTCCTCGGTTTGGAAGCATTGGAGCAGAGGGGACCCAGGGTCTGCGGCTTGCAACAGGTGGAGCTCGAGCCCCCGTAAGCAAGCTGTGTATCTCGGGTTT
>CAJNJA010008609.1:3417-21913 GCA_905231915.1 Symbiodinium necroappetens
AATCTCCCATCAAGAGCCACAAAGTTTCGACAGAAAGCTTGAAGCCTGAGCCCTGAGTGACCAGGATATCGAGGAGCGCCGACGGGTCTTCAAGGCCAGGGGGCAGCCCGGCATGCAGGATCCAGAATGGGCATGCTATGTCCTCTCCGGTGCCCAGAATCTCATCTTGCAATGGCACCCGGACAAGAACGAGGACCCTCGTGCCACAACCGTCAAGAGCTCGGTGGATTCAAACGACAATTTTGATAACCTTGCTGCGGCTGTTCTTGCAGGTCTTCCGTTACTTGATGGCGAAGAGGGACGCCTTCCTGGCCACAGGACTGATGTGAAGGCCATGGTTCAGCTTGCGTGCTACCTGTGCGGACCTCTGCCGTTCATGAGCCACGGAGACAGATGTGGCTTTTGTCTGCTGTTTCCTGGGTGGTCATGGGAGGCCGCAGAGACTGCCTCGCCTGGCCGAGACTCAAGCCGGCTGAGGCGAACGAACGCTAGGGGAGATGGGTTAATCCCGGTTCTGCAGAACAACTGCAGCCGTCAAGTGCCAGTGAACATCACAGAGAGAATTCTCCCCAGATCAAGAGTGACGTGTGTCATCCTAAGTATCATTACCAAAATTCTCATCATGGCTATATTGTTACTATTGTTATTAATAAGTTATTGCTATTGATAGTTACGTTTGCTTGTGTCACTGTTCTTCATCTTCCTATTATTTTTGCGACGTATGTCGTAACGCCGTAAGTGTTGTTGGCACCTCATGGGCCAGCCAGCCCCATCAAGCAACATTTGTGTGTCGTCAGCCGTGCCCAAAGTAGCCGCGCTGAAGTTCGCTGGCAGAGTAGCCTGCGCGACAGTCAAAAACCAGGTCAAACAGTTTCCGCAAAAGACATAGGGCGTGGAGCAGTGGGGCTTTCACGGGTTCGGCTTCACGGGGTGCCTGGCCTAGGCTTCAGCCTTCAGGGCTTGAGGTTGAGGGTTTTGGGTTGAGGGGGGTTGGGGTTCGGAGGTTCCTCCGATATACGGTAGCCCATGATGCTAGTGAGCTCACCCCTTGTCGGTTGCCTTGATAAGCTGGCTCAGATATTGGCACAGCAGCCGCTTTAGCTGATTTCCGGGCTGGGGAATCCAGCATGCTCTTTGCAGGAGTTGGGTCTGTCGTGAGCTGCCTGCCTGTGAGGGATACAAAGTGGGAGCTGACAAATCATACCAGTCGTCTTCTTGTGGAATCTGCCAGCTCTGATAAGGATGTCGTCGTCTTCCGGGAGGCCGAGCCTCAGCACAAACACGCCATCCACGAAGTCGCAGGACTCTGGACGCACACGTTTGCCCATCAAGTGCCTATCTGCGCTTGTCTCGTCCAGGAGAGTGACCTGGATGCTGGACAGGAACACAGTATGGATGCTGACCATGCTCCGCAGACACTGGAGGCGTCTTTCGCAATGGCCGCAACGACGCTTTCCTACAACACAACAGTCAGGTCGATCTTCTTGCTTGCGAATGTCTCTCCCTTCCAATACGACCTCACTGTAGTGTTACCCCGAAGTGCAGCTGCAGGAATTCTTCATTCCGCACTAAGGCCACAGAATGCTGCCGTTGCTGATGCCACGGAAGGGTCCCCAGAGGCAGTGTGATGTGAGCGCTGCCACATGTGCTAGGCCGCAAGGAAAAGGTGAAGTGCAGAAGTGGGCAGGCTGACCTTGATGAGCTGGATGCAGAGGACTCACGGTTAGAGGTTGATGGAGACGTATCGGATGTGCAATCGATGTCCGGTGCTCAGGGCATCACATTGCATGAGTAAAAGATGTTCAGTGACTCCGCATGAGACCTCGCAACATTGGCCACGGTGTCAGAAGAGCGCTGGGAACTCCCAAGAGTCATGAGTCCAACGAGCCCAGCGACCCCAACGAGAGTTTGCTCTTTGCGAAGATTTGGCAAATTGCTGAAAGGTCCGAACATGATGATTTGGGAGATACGGATGTGCACACGGTGGCCATGGGCTGGGACGTTTCGATCCTATTGCTGCTTGGTCGATCTTGACCGCCTCAACTGGGTGGATGCTCGGAGTCGTCAGTAGCTTGTAGGGGCCCAGATCCGAGGCAGGCAGCTTCCCCAGTTCCTGCTCCGACTTCTTTGGCGAGCTGGTTCGGATCGTTCTTGAGCGACGGCGGCAGCGTAGAGGCCAGCAGGCTTCCTCAGGTTTCCGTTGTTAGCTGCTTCGCCTGTTTCGCGAGGAGGGACCGGAAGACCCGGTCCTGATCAGCCTGCCGCTGCTACTTGGCCCAGATCTGCGGCGCTTTGAATCGGCCGGACCAGGGCAGCTCGGGTCCCGAGAGCTGTTCAGCACGCACGAAGTCAAATGCAGCTCAGGCCAGCTCTGTATGACTTACTGGAGGCCGGGTTCCAGTGAAACTCACATGCCCTGTACGAAGTTGCAAAGTGACACTCTCGACATCAGCCCCGAGAGTGGATAGGTACAGGAGTTGGTGATGTTGATGCAGACGTCATCTCGGACCACGGCCAACAGAATATCTGAGGCCGTGTCTAACCAGGCGTCACAGCAGCACAGCAGAGCTGCCATGAGCTGCCTTGCGCCTTCAGCCCATGACCAGGCTGTGGTCCAACATCTCACCCAGACTGCCTTTGAGAAGCCACTTCTACGCATTTGTCCATGGCCCAGTGTGCCGCGAGTTGAAGTGTGCACACAGGCTTGCTCTGCGGCCATGACCTTGCCACCGTCGTTCAGAAGTGCGCCTCAAAGAAGATGAAAGAGATCCTGCTGTCTCAGCTCCAGTCTCCGGGCATTACTTCACGGTGCGGGCGCAGAGACCAAGAAGATCTTGGACACTCGCCTGCAAGACTGCGTCAGTTTTGTTAGTCAGTCTTTGGGGCTGCGGCAGAGTCTCAGACATGAGGTCAGGCGTGGTGCCATCGCCAAATGGCCTACGAAAGCGGTACCAGCTTTCTTGACCAAACGCGTGTCCGCCATCTCCTGGCTCGATTGCAGGGACAGTGCCACGACGACAATGCTCAGGTACGCGAAGCTGCGTACCAGTCTGTTTGGTTGTTCTTCCGCTGCTCCTCGTGCAGTGTGAAACGAATGCTCATTGCCGGGGTGGTCGCTGACATTAGGGAGCGTCGAAAGGTCGGGCTCAGACGGATCCGCTACATGGTCTCCATGTTGGAGACCGAACAGCTGGAGGAAGTCTACTTGCTGATGAATTTTTGACTGCATGATGAGATGCTGCCGGATCTCTTGCTAGCGTTGCAGGCTCTCCTTGCGACCCCCAAGGCATCTAGCCTCTTGCCGTCCGCTGCTGCAGACGTGGCAAGACTACAGGCTTTGCCACAGTATCAGTCGGCTGGCTGTGAACTTTTGCATGGGCTGCACGTGTGCGGCCTTTGCTTTGACTCACACTGTGATTCGCAAATATGATGCAAAACCTGTGCTGCATCTGCCCGGGGAGTTGTGAGCTTTCAAAGCGAACAAGAAGTGCGAACGTAAGAATCAGGATTTAAGATGGAGTCTTGTGGGTGGTCTACACAACCTACAGACTGTAACGTGCAAGGGCGTCAGTCCTTGTGAGCTAGCCTTCACCTGGGAGTTGCGGACGCGTGGGGTTAGAGTCCTAGCTTGGAGTCTTTGGGGCACGGACCCACAGGCTTCCACAGCTTGCATTTGGAGCCGTTTCCTACATCTTACAGACATCGTCCTTCCCTTGACGAAGCCCGAATCGTATAGGAGCAAGAAGACAGCGACCCGGACAAGCACCACGGCGTCCATGCATGGAACAGCTTTGAATGAATGGGTCTACCGTCTACGGGGTCTGTAGCCGAAACCCCAAACCGGCCGAGCTTGTGCCCCCCCCAAAAAATATTCCAAAGGGGGATTTCAGGGCGTGCCACCTCTCACGTTCCAGTATCCCGTCTCCATATTGCTTAAGTATGTCTCTTCATTCATTTCATTCAACATCAGACCCAGAAATTACTGGCAGTCTTATTCACTTGACCATTTCAATATTCACTATTTCTCACTACTTGCCCACCTCAATCGCTGTGCACTCTCTGGGGCTCTGGGGTCGTCAACTTCCCATTTAGGCATTTCACACATTTCATAATCATTCACTGTTGCCTCAGTCTTTTAAATATTTCTAACTTATCCGTTCTGATAAATGTTCCACCTAATTTCGTTTCAATGTCTTGTTGGGCCTCAAATACACTTGCCCAATACTGGGATGCTGTTTGAAGACGATTTGAAGCCGGCTTAATCGGCGATTCATCGGGCTTCACCATGTAATTCCCGTTAGTTGTGGTCAGTGGCAGCTCTTCCCTTAGCCTTCGACACCAAATGTCAAGTAGCCGCTCTTCTCTAGCCTCAACGATGTAGCCATCCTGATTAGCTTCAGATTGTGCTCACCCTTCGGCGGCGGTAGCTCTGGGGCGTAGGCCGGCTCAAGGCCCACCCCGGTGGTAGCGTGCACCTCCACCGGCGGCATTAGCGACATCCAAGCCAAATCGCCGCTGTAGTAGCCGTGCGCTCTCTGAAAGATCTTAGCTTCCTCCCTGGCCTCTTGCATCCAGCAGTAGACCGCTTCCGCTAGCCAGTCACCATAGGTGAGGTTCAGCTCAGTAGCCAGCTGGCGCGCCATAGCGGAGGATTCCTCTAAGTCTAGCGAGGCTAACTCTAGGGTTCCAGACCCCTGGTCTACGAGGTAGCGGTAGGCTTTATCGAGCACCAGGCGCTGCCTCCTAGCGTGCACCTCTGGCTCGGCCTCCCAGAAACCAGCAGCACTAGCGGGGCGTTGCACAGGTCAGCGCCACGGGCGATGAATCCACTGCAGTCCACACACGCAAATGCCTTGCACGGAGGCGGCTCATTGGGCTCCCACCTTTCGCCTTTTTGCCCCAAAACTCGGAAGCCTCTTTGTTCTTCCTTTGTCTTGGACCTGATCCGGAGCATCTCACTTGAGCCAATGGTTTGGTCAACTGTGCCACCGTGATGCTTCTTCTGGGTCGAGGACCTCAAAATCGGCCGAGAGCCCATTGGCTAAATCATGGCCCTGCTAAATGTCCTAATCGCAACGCAGGTCCCTTTTTAGAGTGGCAGCAGGGTCTACATGTTGTCCCATGTACTTTGCCCGACCTGGAAAGATTTCCGGTATCTGAAGTTGGTTGTCCAGTCTACTCGAGTTCGACGCAAGCGGGGCCTTGTCGGTAGCGAGGAAGCGTGTGACAGGAATCCGATTGAATCCATGTGACTCTGCAACGCCGCATGCAACGTGGCTCAGAGCACTTCGACGTGCGATGCCGTAGCACCTGCGAACCGGACCGAGTCCTATACTAAGGGCCCTCCAACTCCTGGCTTTCTAGTCTTTGCATCCTGGGTTCGTAGTTCCTAAGTTTCAAAGCCCGGTCCCTCAAAGCCGCAAGCAAACTCCTAGCCGAGAATGTTGCAAACCATGCATGCAGTATGCATAATCTGCTGTATGCTGTGGGGCGGAGTCTTGTCACGAACCTTAGAGGCAACTGTATGCAACTGCACCGGAAACAACTGAACTTCTAAACCCCAGTCATCTGCGATCTTTGCATCCACCATGGGCCTCACTACGGGCGTCATTCAGGCATGCACTTTTGGGAAGAGACAGGGTTCCATTACGATCTGGATGTTCGGGAGATTAAGCACGAGGAATCTGCTTACTTTCCTCATGCCAAGTTGCTGCCAAGTTCAAACCATTCTGGCATTTTGGAGGAAGAGGTTCCAGCGCCACAGACTTTGCATCCCGACAGCAACCCAAGCAACAAACGTTACAAACTCGGACAGGCCATACTGGCCGCAAAGGCGAAGGCAAAAGCAGCTCGGAGGGCAGGAAGTTGAGGTTGGAGGTTCGGGCTCGGGCTCACAGACTTTCTGCATTGCCCGCGATTTCAGGTCCTTAGGTGTGCCCTGAAACCTGAAACATCAGTGATGTGCGTCCTGCCTGCAACCAAATCGGCGGCTGTTTGCAGTTGTCAGAACCAGGGTGATCCGTTTCCCTAACTAGGGCCATGTTGTCAGGGCTGATCTAGCAGAAAAAGATATGGCGCAAGCCTTCAGGTTGTTTGCACAGGTAGGACGGGCACCCTTTTGTTCCCCACGTGATATGTTTACCATGCCAATGCACCACGTGTTTGACCATGTAGACCTCCAAGTCGTGCCGGGCGTTTTGGGGTTGAGGTGTCACTTGATCTGTCGTCTGGCTGGAAATCGCACAACATGTGAACAACCAAAAGCTGAGGCCAAGAAAGCTATAGCGAAAATGGCACTGACTGGCGCAGCTGCCAAAGGCGTATGCTGCTACATGTGCTGTGCGCATGAGTGGCTATTCTTGAAGATTCTCGCCGTTTTAGCCCGTCATGCGTTGCCGTGAGCTTCCAGCGTGACTTTCAAAATCCTCCAGGTTCATGTCGAATCCGTGCGTCTCTGCTTGCGCGAATCCGTCCGTGTCTGCATGCGACGGCTGTTGCTGCACCAATAGACAAGCGTAATCATATTTAGTCTTCTGTTTAGGGTTTAGCTCGGCCTTGTTGCAGGTACCCTGAATGAAGGAGTTGGCATGGGCTGCGCTCCAAGCGCTGGATGCACAAAGGCGGCCCCTTGGCATCGGGCCGAACTTTGTCCAGCGATCTTTGAAACCGCCCGTGCCTCTGCTTTCAGGTGTCCGAGCCGCTGAAGCCTCGTGAAGGCCAGTCCCGTTGTGCAAGAGGCTATGATGGCCAGGGCTTTGGGCTTGGATCAGGGTTCATTTCATGATGGTCAGATCTACACCTGCAAGCATGCTGGCTCCTCATTAAGTGCAGTAGCCCTGGCCGGGGTGCATGGCAAGTAGCAGACATGCCTGGGCGAAGTGATGCGTCTACCCCTCTGCAGTGGGAACTTGTTCCCATGACCGCTACGGTGAGTTGCTCTAGCAGTTGAGTCGCGACGTGTACACGGTTGAGTCAGATGGGTGCCACACTGGCAGTTTAGTCCTAATGGCTCTATCATAAGATTATACCTCAATCCCTAAATGCATGACCCTATAAGCCCTGAACCGTAGACCACCAACATCAAAGCCCTGGTCCACAGGTTCGCTGCTCAAGGTCGTCGGAAAGCGAACCAGGCAGCTGGAAACTCAGGGTTTAGCCGGAAGTTGGCCGCGATACTTGTAATTGCAAAACAGGCCGTGCTGCACTGAGTTCACAGCTGCCGGAGGCATCCGAACACTTTGCGACTTATGACACCCGAAGACTACAGTAGGTGTACACATTGTGGGTGCTTCAAAAGGCAACCTCGCAGGATTCAACACGGTCCGGCCATGTTTCGGCACAGGCACAGGTTGTTAGCTCGTCCAGCATGCCTCAAGCATCATATGCAATCATATGGATCGAATTCCCGATCTTTTCTTCATGCAAGCAGCACCGACGCACAACTGCGCGAACTTCGGCTGGAGGACCGAATCATCTAAGTCCATCACTGACGACTTTGAAGATTCATTGTGTTGTTCCAGGTTAGGCAATGATGTTAGGCCCAGATCTCCCACTTTGAAGACCGGGCTTTGGTGGCGGAAGGGCTCTAAAGCTATACCCGGACCCGTCCTTTCGCGTTAGATGTACGCCCCACCGATATGGAAGACACGACTTGCAACCCCGCCGAGTCGCCAAGGCTCGCCATGCAAGAGGCCCGAGCGATTCGCCTGGCTTTGGAGCTTTGTCCAACACGTGGCACATATTGCCCAAGGATCCAAAGCCATCGGAGATCATAAGCAAGCTTTACTACTGTTTTGAGAGAGCAGTGGAAACAGCGAAATCGTTGGCTGCCAGCATTGCCAGCACTTCTTCTACTATTCAGAAGCCGGCGGCCCGAGGTTTTTGTCTGCTTCTCCAGATCCTCCCCGATCTTCTTTGGGTGCTTCGATTGAGTTCAACGTTTCTTCGGGTTGCTTCCAGGATGATCAGCCCAGAAATGCCAAGTTTTCTTATGCTGCCATAGTATGGTTTTTGATATACCACATCTCTGAGGCTAAGGGGCATTCGAAGCAGGATGGAACCTGGTTCTAGATGCTCTGGGGTGCTAGGTTTCGATGTCCGGGCTATGGCGTCAGGTTACGAAAAACCTGTCACACCCGCGACCACATCAAAACACTGTAGATTCTGGACCCTGCAATCCCCAAGCCTTCTGTTTGCGTCAGGCAGAAGCTCACCCAACTGGCGTTTGTTCCCTGTCAGCAGAGTTGGGTCAAGAGTGTTGACGGGTTTGGGATTTCGGCTTTGAGTGTCATTGAGGGTTTGGGGGGTTTGGTTGGTTAAGTAGTTGTTCTAAACATGGCTTCCATCATGACTCAGAGAAGCAGCACCAAAGGGATGACTATTCGGATCTCTCGTGGCTCAAGGCACGGCGGTCCAGGGATCTTTCGAATTGTAAGCCATGGAAAGGCTACCGTGAATTAACAAAGCCAACTTTTTGGTATGGTCCCTCTAAATTCTCAACCTGCAACAAGAACCTACACAAAAAAGTAGGTTATGGTAGTTTACCATAGGGTTAGGGTTCAGGGTGTTGCAACTGCCACGAGGCCTGATCCCACTAAGTGAGATCGACTCCTTCGACAGTGGCCAGGCGCCCGCTTCCTGGTTGTTTTTCGGTTGACTTGTAACATCGCAAGTTTGTCACTGGCATTGTGAGTCTGAGCATTACCGACCAATTCCTGGTACACTAAGCACTTGCAGCGCTGTCACCACTGCAAGCAGCGCTGCGGCCATGCCACCACGACTAGTACTGGCTGGAATGATGACAAGACATCGAAGTGAAGAACCTGACCAGGCGTGCATCCACACTTTTACCGGAACAGCAGGGCTGACAGCTTGTACCGGCTGCTTGTGACTGTGGCAGGTTTCGTGGGATTTGCATGTCCTGCTTCTCTTCCACGGACGTGGGAAAATAGAAGCTGGATGCTTTAGGTCGTTTAGGTTTGGGGCCTGGGGTTTAGGGTTTGGAGTTTCAGGTTGCCGATGCAGCCCTGCCCCGAGCAACGAACAAGTCTCCCAGCTAGTGGACCGTGTCCAGGACCCGAACTTCAGGGCTTTGTGGTTCAGGGGTTAGCTGGCAGCGCTCCAGGGACAGGTGAGCTGCACACCCGTCGAGACTGCCGGTGTACCAATCGAATCTTCGCAAGCCCCTGCTCAGATTTCCATGAAAACCAAACCTATGGAGAACAAAAAGAGTACGACAACTTTCACAAGAGCTCGAGCACTGTGAGGCGGGGCCACGCTCTCCAACTTCCACGGGAGCCGAAATTACAGGTTGTAGAGGTGTTCAGGTGTTTGTACACGTCGGGGATTATCGGGGTCTGTCGAAGGTCTTGTAATCGTCAACCCGAGGCCTTGGCCTTGAACCCCCAACACCCCGAGAAGAAGTGCTCTTATCAACGGCACATGGCAGGCTGCAAAGTCTACAGCCCAGACCGATTTGAGCAGGCTGAGTTCCAAGACGGGTAGTGCTATGCCACAGCAAGCCAGCTCGGGTTTTCGGAGTCCAGGGTTACGGTTTCGCTTTCTTGAGCTGGGGAGTAGGGTTTGGTTTTTGGGTGATTTTTTGTCTTGTGATTCGAACGCTGATAGACCATGCTCAGACGTTGATAACCAGGCGGAAGTACTTCGAATCGTTTGACTTGCGCTTGCCTCTTGTTCAGCTGGGGCGTTGTGAGCCCTGCTACTTTGGTCGCTGTGACCGCTTTCTGGGTAGTGGCTGGTGCCGATGGACCCAAGACAGCAGGCATCTGATTAGTAGTGTGCTGATTGCCGCAAATCTGTCGTGCAGCTTTTCTGCGACATGGGCAGAAGCTGCGTAAAGAATCTAAGCCCTAGGCCCCAGGGGCCCCAGACCTTGAAACCGCTGAAAGGGCTCCGGGCCGGGGTTCAGCTGCCAGGCTCCAGAAGGAGAATGCTTTCCTGGCAGCCCAGCTGCTGCAGGTCGAAGAGACCCGCCCATGATTTGTGGAGGGTGTCGGGAATCTCCAGTCGTTTTTTTGTTTAGAAAATGCGCGAGTTTGTAGACAAGACCTATAAGAAATCGGATACATAGCAACCCCATATTAGGCCTCTGTAGTAACCTTATTGCAACCCTTCAGCCCGCCAGGAACCCCTACTGTAGCACTACAAGTATAGATGCAATGACAGCCGAGCAGAGCTTGGTGTAGTACCGACCTGGCCTGCTTTGCAGGCGAACACTGAGATGCAGGCCTTGCGTGAAAGGCTTCACGAGCAGGACCAGGACGTCCAGGAATGATTCGCGATCTTGGCAGTGTTGCAGAGTTCTACCCTGCTGCTGTTGCTGCTGCTGACGATTCTTTTGTTGTGGCTCTTTTGTCGCCGGCTGATGTTGTGCAGAACACAGCTGTGCGCATATAAAAACAACGTGAGTAAGGGTGCAGGCATGACATCAAGTGTCTGCATGCACATGCCTGCATGTAATTATGCATGTAAGTTTATGGAAGTATGTATGCGTGGCATGGACTATGTGTGTATGAACATACATATGTACGTATGTATGTGTGTAAGTGTATGTATGTGTATAGGTGTATACGTGTGTGTGTGTATATATATGTTTTCACTGTAGAAGTTATGTGTACATATTACATATATAAATATATGCTAGCCCCCCCCCCTATTGACCAACTCTGAATACTAATACTTTCACTGACTCACGAATGTGAATACTCATAATAGTACTACCAGTAAAGCTACTATTGGTATTAATTTATTAATATTAGCAATATATTAATGTTAATACTAGCATCAATAGCAAAACTAATTCTAGTGTGAATACGAATGACCCTACGGCTGCTTACAATCGTATTCTTATTAGCCATATTAATATCCATAAAAAATTTGCATACTAATGCCTGTACCAATGCGGGTACATATACTAATGCATGTAGTACTCCTGCGAGTAAAGATATTCTTACTGTTCTTATGCATAATATTCATACATTAAAACTTCGTACTCCTATTACTGTTAGTATGTATATTAATATTAGCATTAGTTCTTACCAACATTTCTTTCCAGACAGATATTACTCCTACGAATAAACCTTTTCGTAATCATATCAGTATTAATCTGAATACTAATATTAAAAATAGATATTACTAATACTTACACGAATACTGGTTTTAATGAATACTGATACTCTCACGAACACTTATACGCATATGAATGCTAATAGTTAATGCTATAAATGTTTGTGTTCCTACAAATACTAGCAATCGTATTCATATGACCAGAAATATGAATACCAATATACATATTGATGCTAATACTATTTTCTTATTACTTATATCAAAAATATGTAGTACTGTTAATACTCAAACCAATATACATACTAATGCTGATATCAATACAAATACATACATTAATGTAAGTACTACTCCTCTGAATACTAATACTCATATTCTTATTCTGCATAATAGAAATGCATTAGTATTCATATTCATATTAGTACTAACTCTTACTAAGACATATTCGTATTCATATCCGTATTAATTTTAGCTTTAGTTTGAATATTAAAAAAATACTATCATTGCTTTTTCAATACTAATACTCTTACGTATACTTAAACTCATAGTAATGTTAATACTAGGAATAATTGTGCTCCTACGAAAACTACCAATGATATTCATATTTCTCGGGCAATTAATACCTGTATGCATACTGATACAAATATTACTACCAATCCTTTTGGCAATATAAGAAGTATTAATCTTCCTATATTCCTACATATATTAATGCTCAAATTTTGATTTTCTATTCTTACTACTTATGACAATGTTAATGATTTTTCAATACTGATATTAACAGTGATATTAACACAGATAAAAAGCTAATACAATAATCAGAATCATATTCATACAAATATTAATCATATATAATTAAGACTAGAAAATACATGTATACACATACTACTGTATACGAATATACATCTTACTGAAATGAAATACCACCTCGTGGGCTTGACGATGTACTAAAGAATCAGTATTTTCATACACCGATGTACCGACATACCACTTTTCTAACTATACCAATATACTAATGTATACGTGGCATATTAATATAGAGTATGTACTCGCAAGGGGACAGGAAGCAAATTTGAGTATGCTATACGCCTGCCGCATAAATACAGAAGATATGTCACAAAACAATAACGAAAACTACGTAAATTAAAACCAAAGCCAAAGAAACCAAAAGTTTTACAGATCAGGTACGGCACTAACCAAAAAACCCAAGAAACCCAAATAAAAATCACAACTATGTTCCGGACCATAGTGTCCTAGATTTTGTTTTTTTTGGTTTTTTTTTTTTTTGGTTTTCTTGGTTTTTTGGATTCTTTGATCACCGCATTCGGGAACATAGGCCTGGAGATTTGTTTTTTTGGTTTTTGGTTGAGCACACAATTCGAAATCCAACTTTGTTACGCTTTTTAGTTTAGTTTTGTGATATCTACTGCTTGGTGTTGTTATGAATTTGCTTCCTCGCCTCTCCTCCCCCTGCAATCACAATATAATGGAGGTTGGTCAATAGGGGGGGGTTACCAAATATATATATATATATCAGAAAAGCTCCTTTAGGGTACCGAGGGTTCACGAGGGGCCATAGGGTTCACGGCGTTTGAATCGGAGCCAGTGGCGGGAGTTAAGATTCCCCCTGGTCCCGGCGCATCATCCGTGGCTGGACACCGTGATCGGCCAGGGAGGGGTACCCATTCCTGGTCAAAAAAACCTGAGCAACACATCTAGACCTTTGTAAGGTTCCCCCCCCTTACACCCAACGTTGGCGACTGGACACTGATCGGCTTGGGGGGTGGGGGGGCTACGGGGTACACATTCCGGGTCCTCCCCACAAGGTTCAGAACCCTAAATATGGTTGTGTTTAGAATGGGAGGGGGGGGCATTTCCGCATCGCCAGCGCTGACTTAAGTGGCAGGCGGCCGCCCGCAAGATCCAAAAGGCTGGGCATGTTTTTTTGACAACAAATTTTCACGGGACGAGTATGGTCAATTAACATGCTAACAGCTACTCTGCATGGTGTCTCAGGCCTGGCGCAATTTTTGCGATGAGCAGGCCATTTGTGCCATCTTCGGCCGTGGCTGGCAGTCGATGATGCCCTGACGGACCCCCGTTCCTCCTAATTATTTCGTCCTTACATATCAGTATTGAAAGCCCCATTGAGCAGGCAGACCACCTGAAGGTGAACAGTTTTTGATGGCCTCAAACTTGTTCGCTTGGAGAAGCCCATCGTTGTACACAAATGAGCCGGGCTGCATCACGGTCGGAGATCTCCCGGCCAAGAATGAGATCACCGATGAGTTGAAAAAAAAGGTACAGATCCTCGATGTACTCATGAGCTGGGAGGGTGAATTGGACTTCAAGAAGATCGAAGAGTTGTTTCTATAACAATGTTACAGTGATCTCCCACATCCTATCTGTATGAACGGTCAAAACGAAACGCCCTACGACATGCAGGTTTTCATCGTTCCCAAAGGAGAAAACAAGTGGGATATCGTCAAGCACATTAAGTTCGCTGAAGGAACAAAAATTTTGCACAGCACCATCCGCAGCATGTGCACAGGGAGGGCCCTCGAGATCGACTACTGCAAGCACTACCGAGAGGGCGGCCGTGGTCTGCAGTATCTTCTCGAGGCGATGGGCGGTTTCCAGGTCCGCTACCAAAAGCTCATTCCAGCCGGTAGCTCCACCAAACCGGTAAAGAGACAGAGGACATTCGGAAGGGGTTTGCCTTCATCCGTGAAGCAGGGCCGGCAGAGAACAGCGACGGTCAATTCACTTCTTGGACTGAAGAGCAGGTGAATGATCCCAATGGGCCGCTTTTCAAATGGGACAAGGGAACCATCAAGGAGTTCCTGCACTGCCTTGCTGACAAAGGCTCGCAGGCAAACACTGTCCGAGATTGGCCCCTCACCCTGAAGAGCTTTACCCCGTGGGCCCTCAACACAATCTTCGCTCCCATTTTGCCTCGCATCCTGGAGCACGCGGTCATTCTCATTGGCAAGTCAGAGGTCGGCAAGAGCCCGACGGCCTACACCTTGACGAATTTGGCTTCTGCATTCTGGCTCCTTCAGAAGGGTCGTGAAAATGAGACGCCGTCATTCCAAAGCTGCAACCACCTGGATTATTTCCGAAAGGAGAGAGGCCGCCCCACAAAGCCGAGAGTCTTCGACGACGGCAATTTCAATTTGGAGTCTCCGGCCTCGGTCAAAGCTGTCACAGAAGTGACGGGCTTTGACAGGAAAACTATGGCCCGCTGGAACGCTTCTTCGTACGAGAAGAACCAGCTCTTCGTCGTCTGCTCCAACCCTACGAAGCCCGCCTTGCCGCCCCAGACCAACAGCGACACAGTGTCCTTCGAAGCCTTTTACAAGCTTGTCAGACCTTCTTTCCACAAGGACTTTGACGAGGAAGACCTGATGGGTGTCTTCAAGCGCTCGGTCAGGATAGTCTTCACTGACATGGGCATCTATGTTCGCTCGCCCGGCACACACCGCGACCCCATCAAGCGCGTCGCCTGGCGCGACAAAGATTTTGGGGTAGTCTCTCTCGCAGCAAGGCCTACACTGTCCGCTTACCTGAAGGGCCACCTGCAACAACTCCCACCAAATCATGCAGAGGACACGCAGTGGAGTTTGAATCTTCTTCAGGCGGCCCTCGACGGAGAAGAAGTGCCCCTCTGCTACACGGTGACCGGCAAAGAATTCTCCACTGGGAAGAAGTACCTCAGTGAGGTCCGCCCTCCTTTGACAGGGATTTTTGGCAGTACCACTCACTACTACTTCGAGGACACCCCTGAGTCAACTCAACCACCCACGAAGAAGCTCCGGTCTGTGAAATCGTCCAGCTCCCTGCTCGCATCTTCCAACGCTGCACCAACGACCGCAGCAGCAGCGTCGGCCATGACAGAGGAAAAGGACACGGCGAAGTCGTTGTCTCCTACCGAAACTTTCATTCCGGCCCTTTGCCGGTTTATGGCTCGTCAAAACCTTAATCGAATGAAAGCATAATCTGTGCCTGTCACATGCCACATCACAGCCTAAACCAGCTACCGCGCAACATTTAAAACACGCTTTCGGGACAATCGTTCTTCAGTTTTGTATGAGGTGCATGTGAAGCAAGAACCCACGGATGCCTTGCAGAAGTCCATCGCCTTCAAGAAGAAACTCGGTGGCCGTGCTTTGCAAATCATTCTCTCCAGCTCATCAGAGAAGGAAGACACGAAGCACACGTCGCCCCTCCACGCCGAGATGAAGCCGTCCCCGCCCCATCCGGAATCCGCTGCAGAGGCAGGAACTTCTGCAGTGGACTTCACGAGTGATGAGATGGATGTTGCCTCCAGCCACGCTTCTCAAGAGGATCCAATGAAGAAACTCCCGGACGACCAGGATCTGGAAGCCGAGAACCTTGGCAGGACCTTCTCGCAGGAGCTCAATGACTTCGTGGACAACATGCCATCAGAGTGAGCCTCACGAGCACGATGACTGCAGCCCTCTCCTACTGAGTCCTACTGATCGCAGTTCGCACAATAGCTATGCCATGCCACGTGCCAAATTTTGATGCCCGGTATCCAAAGAGTAGCGGTTTTGTTCACAGGCTACTTCTCACCACATGCTCGATCGCAGGCTCAAAACGCTCATGCCTCTGATGCCAGACATGTTGCATGCCGCGCACGTCCTTGCCTTCTCTCCGTATTGATTTGATGGCAGTTTTGGCAAATAGCCTTGCAGCATCAAGGAACTGTTTGACAAGAACTCTTGTCATCATGCCCAACGCGGTCATGAAAGCCATGAAGGCAAAGCCTCCTTTCCCTGCTCCCAAGCGAGGAAAGCACCGCGTCCAGAGACGCCCCGCTTCCAAGAACTATGTTCCCGTGCCATATGTCCGCCACGGCATCCTATCGGCCAAAAACAAAGGGTTTCGCCAGCGATGGGGGGAGTCCATACAGCACCTCATGTCACTGAAAGGCCGCCGCCTGATCACACACCTACAGAAGGATAAGATCTTGCCCAGCTGGAAGGGTCGCCAGTGCCCTCGCTGCGCAAAAGGCGTTCTCGGGACACTCAAGTATGTCAAGGCTAAGAAGATTTGGGCCTACCGATGCAATCACAAGCACTGCCACAAGTTCTTGCAGCCGCACGACTACCATCCCGTCTTCTTCATGTCTGCTGGGAACTCGTCAAAATCGTTTGGCAAACAGGCTGCAGCGCTGTATTGTGCAACAGCCAATGTCCCTTGCGAGTCTACCCACTTGATCCTTGACATGGACCACAAGCCCGTTGAGCGCATCTACACCACCTAGATGTCGCCCGTGCTCGTTACGTCGTCCAGCAGGAGAAGCAGATCACCTACGGTGGGAATTGGGAGGACGTAGAGGTTGATGAAGTCGATCTTGGCAAGCTCACGGACGAGTCCTTAGGCCCACGCAACACGAAGTGGGAAAAGTGGGGCGGACTAATTCAGGGAGGCTGTTTGTCGTCGTTATGCTTGTTTCGCTTGAACCCAAAGCTCACCACAAAGCGGGCGCCGGGTCCTGGCTCAATCAAGAAGGTGGACTGGGCTGTTATTGCCAAAAAACACCTCGCCAACCGCAAGGTGGTTTTGCACAGCGACGGTGCCCGTGCCTACACCCTCAAGATCCCGCAAGTGAAGCATTGCAACGTCGTCCACAAGAAAAAGAAGGTTACCGTCAACGGCAAGGCTCGATGCTCACCCTTATTACTGTTGATTCAAGACATGTCCTTTCAGCTGCATCCATGAATCGTTTGGTCCCTTGTTTTCTCCGTCAGGCACAGTGGGTCAAGCCCCACTACACAAAGGTTTACACCATCAAACTTCCAGACCGCCGACGGCTGGGGGTGAAAAGCGGGACGCAAGTCATTGA
Organism: Symbiodinium necroappetens; assembly: GCA_905231915.1. Classification (NCBI taxonomy): domain Eukaryota; class Dinophyceae; order Suessiales; family Symbiodiniaceae; genus Symbiodinium; species Symbiodinium necroappetens. The sequence goes on from CAJNJA010008609.1 coordinate 20,369, forward strand.
CCGCTTCTGGGGCACTTTGAGGTCCTTCTTAAAGAACTCATCCCGAGTCCCAGGTAGCCGGCAACTCGTCCGGAAGATCCGGTCGGCCCGCAATTCGAACATGTGGAAGGCCACAGGTCGAATGATCCACTCTCTCTTTCAGATTAACTGAAAGACCGCTCCCTTGCGATGATTTTGAGCGCTCTCATCGCACGTCTTGCCGCGAATGCAAAACAGCAAGGACCTTGCATGTTGTTTGCATGTGCTCACTCGCGTGAAGTACTCTGCCGCAGCTTCCAGCCTCAGCCTCCCTTCATAGCCGCCCGCTGACTCTCTGCAAGCCAAAAATAGGGACAGTACAGCACTTCTGCAGTGTCGAGAGGCGAAAGTGCTGTACTGTCTTGTACGTACAGCTTGCGTGCGTTAGGTTCTGTAGGACTAGCTGTACTGTCCGCCGTAGTTAGGGCTCGAGGTAGGGCTGTATAGTGTACAGAGCGCTTGCGCTTCCCGGGGGCAACCATGAGGGGTTTCCTCCACCTTGCGGTGGTCATGGCTGCAAACTTCACTGCTCAGCCCGATGCCGACGACTCTTGGATAAAATTCCGCTTCTGGCCCGGGAGATATGCCGAGCCGGAACCCACTCCCGAACCCATCGTTGAGGAAGACCGCGGCGTGGAATCGCGCCCGGTCCTTGAGTTCCTCCAAGATTGGCTGGGAGGGTGGACTCTCCTTGAGTCGGAGCCCAACCCGGCTGGAGTGCCCTCGGGGGAGGGTCATTCCGAAAAGTCGGAGGATGCCGGCGATCACTGGTTTGTGACGTTCTGGCTGAACCTTCTTTTTAAAGTCGCAGACACCGGTTTTGTTTACTGCGGGGCCCTTTGCGCCTCTGTCGGCTATGCTGCCAAGTGGGCTTACTGGCTTGCGGTAGCGGTTGTGGGGGTCTTCTGCCTCCAACTGGCCATTTGGACGATCAGTTGGGTGGTCATACCCGTTATCAGGCACACCTACGCCCTCTACCGGTACTTGACGGGGCAGGGTCCCTGGCACGAGGTGGTCAGGCTTCACGGGTTCTCCTCTTTTAGGCCGAAGTGGAAGGGCCCTGCCACCGGGACCCCTTGGACGGCACAGTATGTGCAACAAGAAGTTCGAGGGAGGAGTGAAAATCGAGAACCCCTCGATTTGTTAGTGTCTGACGGGGTGGCAGTTGCGCGCCTCAGGCACGGGGCCCTCAGGGGCCGAACTGACAGGCATGGTTACCTAGCCCGGTGCAACAGCGTACACTCCAGCAGCCATCGATACTGGCGCAATCAGATCGAAGTTGCGGAGTGCGCGGTGCACCTTTGTTCCGCAGACCCCTGTACCGCACCGGACTGCGCAGAAGTCCATGTGGGCTTGAGCGCCGTGGCGCCCCGCTCTGAGGAGGTTGATCTTCAGGAGGTCGCGGGCAAAGGGGCCTTAGCCCGGTGCTGGACGGTTACATCTTTTTGGGGCTGTCTCACATGCGGAGCTTTCCGGCGCTGTGCCTCGTCCTGTTGTAAAAGCGGGAGGAGAGCCTGTCGCCTTGCC